>CASGGX010000012.1:0-73682 GCA_949319165.1 Sialis lutaria | reverse complement strand
AAATAGGAGGTTTTCATCCCAGGCAAAAATTAATCTTAAGTATAAAATGTCACCTTTCTACGATTTGTCGTATTTGAGTTACAGCGTCTACAGACAGACAGACAGACAGACAAAAAAAAAGACATCATGGCGAAAATAGTCAAAATGGATTCAGGGAAGGTTAAAATTGATAATTCCATCAAAATCCGGATTTCGAAAAAAATCGCGATTACTATACTTACTTATACTATATGTATATTTCATATACATAGGTATAAGAAAGTAAAAATACTCTTACTCCCAAACGACTAATGACGGAAGGCTAAAATTATATATTTAAGATAAACTTTCATCTGGGAAGACATCCACCTTATTTTTATAACAATCACTAAACCGGAAACGGATGTTTATTCTTGTAATTTTTTAATTTTTTTTAAATAAGACAAAAATGTTATAAATAAAAAATGTCGAGTATGTTACTATCTATAATTTATTCCCCATACATTTTTTTCCAACACTTATGATTTAGCCAGAAATATTTTTTTTTTAAATCTTTATTTAGAATAATCTATACTGGTTGCTGGGTGCTTTGACCGTACGGATCACGACTCATACCGTCATGTCGCACGACGACCACTGCAAACTAAATGAAATAGAGTATACAGTGTTTATTCTCAGTATTACGTATAAGAAAGACCCATGGTACCTATGGCAAACACGTACAGTCTCTGTAATACGTATAAGAAAGTCCCATGACACTCATGGCAGATATTTCTTCTCTGTTATGAACCATTTGAAATGTACTTAAAATCGAATACTTTGTAAAAAAAAAAAAAAAATTAAATTTGTTTTTTTTCGAAAAAATGAATAGAACATAAATTATAGATAATAATATTACCTACAATTTTCAACTTGGCCATTTTTCTCTAATTCGCACTGTTTCAATGTAATTCGAAAAATTCAAAAATCGCTGTAGGTAAACATCCGTTTCCGGTTGAAAGATCGCTTTCAAAAATAGGAGGTTTTCATCCCAGGCAAAAATTAATCTTAAGTATAAAATGTCACCTTTCTACGATTTGTCGTATTTGAGTTACAGCGTCTACAGACAGACAGACAGACAGACAAAAAAAAAGACATCATGGCGAAAATAGTCAAAATGGATTCAGGGAAGGTTAAAATTGATAATTCCATCAAAATCCGGATTTCGAAAAAAATCGCGATTACTATACTTACTTATACTATATGTATATTTCATATACATAGGTATAAGAAAGTAAAAATACTCTTACTCCCAAACGACTAATGACGGAAGGCTAAAATTATATATTTAAGATAAACTTTCATCTGGGAAGACATCCACCTTATTTTTATAACAATCACTAAACCGGAAACGGATGTTTATTCTTGTAATTTTTTAATTTTTTTTAAATAAGACAAAAATGTTATAAATAAAAAATGTCGAGTATGTTACTATCTATAATTTATTCCCCATACATTTTTTTCCAACACTTATGATTTAGCCAGAAATATTTTTTTTTTAAATCTTTATTTAGAATAATCTATACTGGTTGCTGGGTGCTTTGACCGTACGGATCACGACTCATACCGTCATGTCGCACGACGACCACTGCAAACTAAATGAAATAGAGTATACAGTGTTTATTCTCAGTATTACGTATAAGAAAGACCCATGGTACCTATGGCAAACACGTACAGTCTCTGTAATACGTATAAGAAAGTCCCATGACACTCATGGCAGATATTTCTTCTCTGTTATGAACCATTTGAAATGTACTTAAAATCGAATACTTTGTAAAAAAAAAAAAAAAATTAAATTTGTTTTTTTTCGAAAAAATGAATAGAACATAAATTATAGATAATAATATTACCTACAATTTTCAACTTGGCCATTTTTCTCTAATTCGCACTGTTTCAATGTAATTCGAAAAATTCAAAAATCGCTGTAGGTAAACATCCGTTTCCGGTTGAAAGATCGCTTTCAAAAATAGGAGGTTTTCATCCCAGGCAAAAATTAATCTTAAGTATAAAATGTCACCTTTCTACGATTTGTCGTATTTGAGTTACAGCGTCTACAGACAGACAGACAGACAGACAAAAAAAAAGACATCATGGCGAAAATAGTCAAAATGGATTCAGGGAAGGTTAAAATTGATAATTCCATCAAAATCCGGATTTCGAAAAAAATCGCGATTACTATACTTACTTATACTATATGTATATTTCATATACATAGGTATAAGAAAGTAAAAATACTCTTACTCCCAAACGACTAATGACGGAAGGCTAAAATTATATATTTAAGATAAACTTTCATCTGGGAAGACATCCACCTTATTTTTATAACAATCACTAAACCGGAAACGGATGTTTATTCTTGTAATTTTTTAATTTTTTTTAAATAAGACAAAAATGTTATAAATAAAAAATGTCGAGTATGTTACTATCTATAATTTATTCCCCATACATTTTTTTCCAACACTTATGATTTAGCCAGAAATATTTTTTTTTTAAATCTTTATTTAGAATAATCTATACTGGTTGCTGGGTGCTTTGACCGTACGGATCACGACTCATACCGTCATGTCGCACGACGACCACTGCAAACTAAATGAAATAGAGTATACAGTGTTTATTCTCAGTATTACGTATAAGAAAGACCCATGGTACCTATGGCAAACACGTACAGTCTCTGTAATACGTATAAGAAAGTCCCATGACACTCATGGCAGATATTTCTTCTCTGTTATGAACCATTTGAAATGTACTTAAAATCGAATACTTTGTAAAAAAAAAAAAAAAATTAAATTTGTTTTTTTTCGAAAAAATGAATAGAACATAAATTATAGATAATAATATTACCTACAATTTTCAACTTGGCCATTTTTCTCTAATTCGCACTGTTTCAATGTAATTCGAAAAATTCAAAAATCGCTGTAGGTAAACATCCGTTTCCGGTTGAAAGATCGCTTTCAAAAATAGGAGGTTTTCATCCCAGGCAAAAATTAATCTTAAGTATAAAATGTCACCTTTCTACGATTTGTCGTATTTGAGTTACAGCGTCTACAGACAGACAGACAGACAGACAAAAAAAAAGACATCATGGCGAAAATAGTCAAAATGGATTCAGGGAAGGTTAAAATTGATAATTCCATCAAAATCCGGATTTCGAAAAAAATCGCGATTACTATACTTACTTATACTATATGTATATTTCATATACATAGGTATAAGAAAGTAAAAATACTCTTACTCCCAAACGACTAATGACGGAAGGCTAAAATTATATATTTAAGATAAACTTTCATCTGGGAAGACATCCACCTTATTTTTATAACAATCACTAAACCGGAAACGGATGTTTATTCTTGTAATTTTTTAATTTTTTTTAAATAAGACAAAAATGTTATAAATAAAAAATGTCGAGTATGTTACTATCTATAATTTATTCCCCATACATTTTTTTCCAACACTTATGATTTAGCCAGAAATATTTTTTTTTTAAATCTTTATTTAGAATAATCTATACTGGTTGCTGGGTGCTTTGACCGTACGGATCACGACTCATACCGTCATGTCGCACGACGACCACTGCAAACTAAATGAAATAGAGTATACAGTGTTTATTCTCAGTATTACGTATAAGAAAGACCCATGGTACCTATGGCAAACACGTACAGTCTCTGTAATACGTATAAGAAAGTCCCATGACACTCATGGCAGATATTTCTTCTCTGTTATGAACCATTTGAAATGTACTTAAAATCGAATACTTTGTAAAAAAAAAAAAAAAATTAAATTTGTTTTTTTTCGAAAAAATGAATAGAACATAAATTATAGATAATAATATTACCTACAATTTTCAACTTGGCCATTTTTCTCTAATTCGCACTGTTTCAATGTAATTCGAAAAATTCAAAAATCGCTGTAGGTAAACATCCGTTTCCGGTTGAAAGATCGCTTTCAAAAATAGGAGGTTTTCATCCCAGGCAAAAATTAATCTTAAGTATAAAATGTCACCTTTCTACGATTTGTCGTATTTGAGTTACAGCGTCTACAGACAGACAGACAGACAGACAAAAAAAAAGACATCATGGCGAAAATAGTCAAAATGGATTCAGGGAAGGTTAAAATTGATAATTCCATCAAAATCCGGATTTCGAAAAAAATCGCGATTACTATACTTACTTATACTATATGTATATTTCATATACATAGGTATAAGAAAGTAAAAATACTCTTACTCCCAAACGACTAATGACGGAAGGCTAAAATTATATATTTAAGATAAACTTTCATCTGGGAAGACATCCACCTTATTTTTATAACAATCACTAAACCGGAAACGGATGTTTATTCTTGTAATTTTTTAATTTTTTTTAAATAAGACAAAAATGTTATAAATAAAAAATGTCGAGTATGTTACTATCTATAATTTATTCCCCATACATTTTTTTCCAACACTTATGATTTAGCCAGAAATATTTTTTTTTTAAATCTTTATTTAGAATAATCTATACTGGTTGCTGGGTGCTTTGACCGTACGGATCACGACTCATACCGTCATGTCGCACGACGACCACTGCAAACTAAATGAAATAGAGTATACAGTGTTTATTCTCAGTATTACGTATAAGAAAGACCCATGGTACCTATGGCAAACACGTACAGTCTCTGTAATACGTATAAGAAAGTCCCATGACACTCATGGCAGATATTTCTTCTCTGTTATGAACCATTTGAAATGTACTTAAAATCGAATACTTTGTAAAAAAAAAAAAAAAATTAAATTTGTTTTTTTTCGAAAAAATGAATAGAACATAAATTATAGATAATAATATTACCTACAATTTTCAACTTGGCCATTTTTCTCTAATTCGCACTGTTTCAATGTAATTCGAAAAATTCAAAAATCGCTGTAGGTAAACATCCGTTTCCGGTTGAAAGATCGCTTTCAAAAATAGGAGGTTTTCATCCCAGGCAAAAATTAATCTTAAGTATAAAATGTCACCTTTCTACGATTTGTCGTATTTGAGTTACAGCGTCTACAGACAGACAGACAGACAGACAAAAAAAAAGACATCATGGCGAAAATAGTCAAAATGGATTCAGGGAAGGTTAAAATTGATAATTCCATCAAAATCCGGATTTCGAAAAAAATCGCGATTACTATACTTACTTATACTATATGTATATTTCATATACATAGGTATAAGAAAGTAAAAATACTCTTACTCCCAAACGACTAATGACGGAAGGCTAAAATTATATATTTAAGATAAACTTTCATCTGGGAAGACATCCACCTTATTTTTATAACAATCACTAAACCGGAAACGGATGTTTATTCTTGTAATTTTTTAATTTTTTTTAAATAAGACAAAAATGTTATAAATAAAAAATGTCGAGTATGTTACTATCTATAATTTATTCCCCATACATTTTTTTCCAACACTTATGATTTAGCCAGAAATATTTTTTTTTTAAATCTTTATTTAGAATAATCTATACTGGTTGCTGGGTGCTTTGACCGTACGGATCACGACTCATACCGTCATGTCGCACGACGACCACTGCAAACTAAATGAAATAGAGTATACAGTGTTTATTCTCAGTATTACGTATAAGAAAGACCCATGGTACCTATGGCAAACACGTACAGTCTCTGTAATACGTATAAGAAAGTCCCATGACACTCATGGCAGATATTTCTTCTCTGTTATGAACCATTTGAAATGTACTTAAAATCGAATACTTTGTAAAAAAAAAAAAAAAATTAAATTTGTTTTTTTTCGAAAAAATGAATAGAACATAAATTATAGATAATAATATTACCTACAATTTTCAACTTGGCCATTTTTCTCTAATTCGCACTGTTTCAATGTAATTCGAAAAATTCAAAAATCGCTGTAGGTAAACATCCGTTTCCGGTTGAAAGATCGCTTTCAAAAATAGGAGGTTTTCATCCCAGGCAAAAATTAATCTTAAGTATAAAATGTCACCTTTCTACGATTTGTCGTATTTGAGTTACAGCGTCTACAGACAGACAGACAGACAGACAAAAAAAAAGACATCATGGCGAAAATAGTCAAAATGGATTCAGGGAAGGTTAAAATTGATAATTCCATCAAAATCCGGATTTCGAAAAAAATCGCGATTACTATACTTACTTATACTATATGTATATTTCATATACATAGGTATAAGAAAGTAAAAATACTCTTACTCCCAAACGACTAATGACGGAAGGCTAAAATTATATATTTAAGATAAACTTTCATCTGGGAAGACATCCACCTTATTTTTATAACAATCACTAAACCGGAAACGGATGTTTATTCTTGTAATTTTTTAATTTTTTTTAAATAAGACAAAAATGTTATAAATAAAAAATGTCGAGTATGTTACTATCTATAATTTATTCCCCATACATTTTTTTCCAACACTTATGATTTAGCCAGAAATATTTTTTTTTTAAATCTTTATTTAGAATAATCTATACTGGTTGCTGGGTGCTTTGACCGTACGGATCACGACTCATACCGTCATGTCGCACGACGACCACTGCAAACTAAATGAAATAGAGTATACAGTGTTTATTCTCAGTATTACGTATAAGAAAGACCCATGGTACCTATGGCAAACACGTACAGTCTCTGTAATACGTATAAGAAAGTCCCATGACACTCATGGCAGATATTTCTTCTCTGTTATGAACCATTTGAAATGTACTTAAAATCGAATACTTTGTAAAAAAAAAAAAAAAATTAAATTTGTTTTTTTTCGAAAAAATGAATAGAACATAAATTATAGATAATAATATTACCTACAATTTTCAACTTGGCCATTTTTCTCTAATTCGCACTGTTTCAATGTAATTCGAAAAATTCAAAAATCGCTGTAGGTAAACATCCGTTTCCGGTTGAAAGATCGCTTTCAAAAATAGGAGGTTTTCATCCCAGGCAAAAATTAATCTTAAGTATAAAATGTCACCTTTCTACGATTTGTCGTATTTGAGTTACAGCGTCTACAGACAGACAGACAGACAGACAAAAAAAAAGACATCATGGCGAAAATAGTCAAAATGGATTCAGGGAAGGTTAAAATTGATAATTCCATCAAAATCCGGATTTCGAAAAAAATCGCGATTACTATACTTACTTATACTATATGTATATTTCATATACATAGGTATAAGAAAGTAAAAATACTCTTACTCCCAAACGACTAATGACGGAAGGCTAAAATTATATATTTAAGATAAACTTTCATCTGGGAAGACATCCACCTTATTTTTATAACAATCACTAAACCGGAAACGGATGTTTATTCTTGTAATTTTTTAATTTTTTTTAAATAAGACAAAAATGTTATAAATAAAAAATGTCGAGTATGTTACTATCTATAATTTATTCCCCATACATTTTTTTCCAACACTTATGATTTAGCCAGAAATATTTTTTTTTTAAATCTTTATTTAGAATAATCTATACTGGTTGCTGGGTGCTTTGACCGTACGGATCACGACTCATACCGTCATGTCGCACGACGACCACTGCAAACTAAATGAAATAGAGTATACAGTGTTTATTCTCAGTATTACGTATAAGAAAGACCCATGGTACCTATGGCAAACACGTACAGTCTCTGTAATACGTATAAGAAAGTCCCATGACACTCATGGCAGATATTTCTTCTCTGTTATGAACCATTTGAAATGTACTTAAAATCGAATACTTTGTAAAAAAAAAAAAAAAATTAAATTTGTTTTTTTTCGAAAAAATGAATAGAACATAAATTATAGATAATAATATTACCTACAATTTTCAACTTGGCCATTTTTCTCTAATTCGCACTGTTTCAATGTAATTCGAAAAATTCAAAAATCGCTGTAGGTAAACATCCGTTTCCGGTTGAAAGATCGCTTTCAAAAATAGGAGGTTTTCATCCCAGGCAAAAATTAATCTTAAGTATAAAATGTCACCTTTCTACGATTTGTCGTATTTGAGTTACAGCGTCTACAGACAGACAGACAGACAGACAAAAAAAAAGACATCATGGCGAAAATAGTCAAAATGGATTCAGGGAAGGTTAAAATTGATAATTCCATCAAAATCCGGATTTCGAAAAAAATCGCGATTACTATACTTACTTATACTATATGTATATTTCATATACATAGGTATAAGAAAGTAAAAATACTCTTACTCCCAAACGACTAATGACGGAAGGCTAAAATTATATATTTAAGATAAACTTTCATCTGGGAAGACATCCACCTTATTTTTATAACAATCACTAAACCGGAAACGGATGTTTATTCTTGTAATTTTTTAATTTTTTTTAAATAAGACAAAAATGTTATAAATAAAAAATGTCGAGTATGTTACTATCTATAATTTATTCCCCATACATTTTTTTCCAACACTTATGATTTAGCCAGAAATATTTTTTTTTTAAATCTTTATTTAGAATAATCTATACTGGTTGCTGGGTGCTTTGACCGTACGGATCACGACTCATACCGTCATGTCGCACGACGACCACTGCAAACTAAATGAAATAGAGTATACAGTGTTTATTCTCAGTATTACGTATAAGAAAGACCCATGGTACCTATGGCAAACACGTACAGTCTCTGTAATACGTATAAGAAAGTCCCATGACACTCATGGCAGATATTTCTTCTCTGTTATGAACCATTTGAAATGTACTTAAAATCGAATACTTTGTAAAAAAAAAAAAAAAATTAAATTTGTTTTTTTTCGAAAAAATGAATAGAACATAAATTATAGATAATAATATTACCTACAATTTTCAACTTGGCCATTTTTCTCTAATTCGCACTGTTTCAATGTAATTCGAAAAATTCAAAAATCGCTGTAGGTAAACATCCGTTTCCGGTTGAAAGATCGCTTTCAAAAATAGGAGGTTTTCATCCCAGGCAAAAATTAATCTTAAGTATAAAATGTCACCTTTCTACGATTTGTCGTATTTGAGTTACAGCGTCTACAGACAGACAGACAGACAGACAAAAAAAAAGACATCATGGCGAAAATAGTCAAAATGGATTCAGGGAAGGTTAAAATTGATAATTCCATCAAAATCCGGATTTCGAAAAAAATCGCGATTACTATACTTACTTATACTATATGTATATTTCATATACATAGGTATAAGAAAGTAAAAATACTCTTACTCCCAAACGACTAATGACGGAAGGCTAAAATTATATATTTAAGATAAACTTTCATCTGGGAAGACATCCACCTTATTTTTATAACAATCACTAAACCGGAAACGGATGTTTATTCTTGTAATTTTTTAATTTTTTTTAAATAAGACAAAAATGTTATAAATAAAAAATGTCGAGTATGTTACTATCTATAATTTATTCCCCATACATTTTTTTCCAACACTTATGATTTAGCCAGAAATATTTTTTTTTTAAATCTTTATTTAGAATAATCTATACTGGTTGCTGGGTGCTTTGACCGTACGGATCACGACTCATACCGTCATGTCGCACGACGACCACTGCAAACTAAATGAAATAGAGTATACAGTGTTTATTCTCAGTATTACGTATAAGAAAGACCCATGGTACCTATGGCAAACACGTACAGTCTCTGTAATACGTATAAGAAAGTCCCATGACACTCATGGCAGATATTTCTTCTCTGTTATGAACCATTTGAAATGTACTTAAAATCGAATACTTTGTAAAAAAAAAAAAAAAATTAAATTTGTTTTTTTTCGAAAAAATGAATAGAACATAAATTATAGATAATAATATTACCTACAATTTTCAACTTGGCCATTTTTCTCTAATTCGCACTGTTTCAATGTAATTCGAAAAATTCAAAAATCGCTGTAGGTAAACATCCGTTTCCGGTTGAAAGATCGCTTTCAAAAATAGGAGGTTTTCATCCCAGGCAAAAATTAATCTTAAGTATAAAATGTCACCTTTCTACGATTTGTCGTATTTGAGTTACAGCGTCTACAGACAGACAGACAGACAGACAAAAAAAAAGACATCATGGCGAAAATAGTCAAAATGGATTCAGGGAAGGTTAAAATTGATAATTCCATCAAAATCCGGATTTCGAAAAAAATCGCGATTACTATACTTACTTATACTATATGTATATTTCATATACATAGGTATAAGAAAGTAAAAATACTCTTACTCCCAAACGACTAATGACGGAAGGCTAAAATTATATATTTAAGATAAACTTTCATCTGGGAAGACATCCACCTTATTTTTATAACAATCACTAAACCGGAAACGGATGTTTATTCTTGTAATTTTTTAATTTTTTTTAAATAAGACAAAAATGTTATAAATAAAAAATGTCGAGTATGTTACTATCTATAATTTATTCCCCATACATTTTTTTCCAACACTTATGATTTAGCCAGAAATATTTTTTTTTTAAATCTTTATTTAGAATAATCTATACTGGTTGCTGGGTGCTTTGACCGTACGGATCACGACTCATACCGTCATGTCGCACGACGACCACTGCAAACTAAATGAAATAGAGTATACAGTGTTTATTCTCAGTATTACGTATAAGAAAGACCCATGGTACCTATGGCAAACACGTACAGTCTCTGTAATACGTATAAGAAAGTCCCATGACACTCATGGCAGATATTTCTTCTCTGTTATGAACCATTTGAAATGTACTTAAAATCGAATACTTTGTAAAAAAAAAAAAAAAATTAAATTTGTTTTTTTTCGAAAAAATGAATAGAACATAAATTATAGATAATAATATTACCTACAATTTTCAACTTGGCCATTTTTCTCTAATTCGCACTGTTTCAATGTAATTCGAAAAATTCAAAAATCGCTGTAGGTAAACATCCGTTTCCGGTTGAAAGATCGCTTTCAAAAATAGGAGGTTTTCATCCCAGGCAAAAATTAATCTTAAGTATAAAATGTCACCTTTCTACGATTTGTCGTATTTGAGTTACAGCGTCTACAGACAGACAGACAGACAGACAAAAAAAAAGACATCATGGCGAAAATAGTCAAAATGGATTCAGGGAAGGTTAAAATTGATAATTCCATCAAAATCCGGATTTCGAAAAAAATCGCGATTACTATACTTACTTATACTATATGTATATTTCATATACATAGGTATAAGAAAGTAAAAATACTCTTACTCCCAAACGACTAATGACGGAAGGCTAAAATTATATATTTAAGATAAACTTTCATCTGGGAAGACATCCACCTTATTTTTATAACAATCACTAAACCGGAAACGGATGTTTATTCTTGTAATTTTTTAATTTTTTTTAAATAAGACAAAAATGTTATAAATAAAAAATGTCGAGTATGTTACTATCTATAATTTATTCCCCATACATTTTTTTCCAACACTTATGATTTAGCCAGAAATATTTTTTTTTTAAATCTTTATTTAGAATAATCTATACTGGTTGCTGGGTGCTTTGACCGTACGGATCACGACTCATACCGTCATGTCGCACGACGACCACTGCAAACTAAATGAAATAGAGTATACAGTGTTTATTCTCAGTATTACGTATAAGAAAGACCCATGGTACCTATGGCAAACACGTACAGTCTCTGTAATACGTATAAGAAAGTCCCATGACACTCATGGCAGATATTTCTTCTCTGTTATGAACCATTTGAAATGTACTTAAAATCGAATACTTTGTAAAAAAAAAAAAAAAATTAAATTTGTTTTTTTTCGAAAAAATGAATAGAACATAAATTATAGATAATAATATTACCTACAATTTTCAACTTGGCCATTTTTCTCTAATTCGCACTGTTTCAATGTAATTCGAAAAATTCAAAAATCGCTGTAGGTAAACATCCGTTTCCGGTTGAAAGATCGCTTTCAAAAATAGGAGGTTTTCATCCCAGGCAAAAATTAATCTTAAGTATAAAATGTCACCTTTCTACGATTTGTCGTATTTGAGTTACAGCGTCTACAGACAGACAGACAGACAGACAAAAAAAAAGACATCATGGCGAAAATAGTCAAAATGGATTCAGGGAAGGTTAAAATTGATAATTCCATCAAAATCCGGATTTCGAAAAAAATCGCGATTACTATACTTACTTATACTATATGTATATTTCATATACATAGGTATAAGAAAGTAAAAATACTCTTACTCCCAAACGACTAATGACGGAAGGCTAAAATTATATATTTAAGATAAACTTTCATCTGGGAAGACATCCACCTTATTTTTATAACAATCACTAAACCGGAAACGGATGTTTATTCTTGTAATTTTTTAATTTTTTTTAAATAAGACAAAAATGTTATAAATAAAAAATGTCGAGTATGTTACTATCTATAATTTATTCCCCATACATTTTTTTCCAACACTTATGATTTAGCCAGAAATATTTTTTTTTTAAATCTTTATTTAGAATAATCTATACTGGTTGCTGGGTGCTTTGACCGTACGGATCACGACTCATACCGTCATGTCGCACGACGACCACTGCAAACTAAATGAAATAGAGTATACAGTGTTTATTCTCAGTATTACGTATAAGAAAGACCCATGGTACCTATGGCAAACACGTACAGTCTCTGTAATACGTATAAGAAAGTCCCATGACACTCATGGCAGATATTTCTTCTCTGTTATGAACCATTTGAAATGTACTTAAAATCGAATACTTTGTAAAAAAAAAAAAAAAATTAAATTTGTTTTTTTTCGAAAAAATGAATAGAACATAAATTATAGATAATAATATTACCTACAATTTTCAACTTGGCCATTTTTCTCTAATTCGCACTGTTTCAATGTAATTCGAAAAATTCAAAAATCGCTGTAGGTAAACATCCGTTTCCGGTTGAAAGATCGCTTTCAAAAATAGGAGGTTTTCATCCCAGGCAAAAATTAATCTTAAGTATAAAATGTCACCTTTCTACGATTTGTCGTATTTGAGTTACAGCGTCTACAGACAGACAGACAGACAGACAAAAAAAAAGACATCATGGCGAAAATAGTCAAAATGGATTCAGGGAAGGTTAAAATTGATAATTCCATCAAAATCCGGATTTCGAAAAAAATCGCGATTACTATACTTACTTATACTATATGTATATTTCATATACATAGGTATAAGAAAGTAAAAATACTCTTACTCCCAAACGACTAATGACGGAAGGCTAAAATTATATATTTAAGATAAACTTTCATCTGGGAAGACATCCACCTTATTTTTATAACAATCACTAAACCGGAAACGGATGTTTATTCTTGTAATTTTTTAATTTTTTTTAAATAAGACAAAAATGTTATAAATAAAAAATGTCGAGTATGTTACTATCTATAATTTATTCCCCATACATTTTTTTCCAACACTTATGATTTAGCCAGAAATATTTTTTTTTTAAATCTTTATTTAGAATAATCTATACTGGTTGCTGGGTGCTTTGACCGTACGGATCACGACTCATACCGTCATGTCGCACGACGACCACTGCAAACTAAATGAAATAGAGTATACAGTGTTTATTCTCAGTATTACGTATAAGAAAGACCCATGGTACCTATGGCAAACACGTACAGTCTCTGTAATACGTATAAGAAAGTCCCATGACACTCATGGCAGATATTTCTTCTCTGTTATGAACCATTTGAAATGTACTTAAAATCGAATACTTTGTAAAAAAAAAAAAAAATTAAATTTGTTTTTTTTCGAAAAAATGAATAGAACATAAATTATAGATAATAATATTACCTACAATTTTCAACTTGGCCATTTTTCTCTAATTCGCACTGTTTCAATGTAATTCGAAAAATTCAAAAATCGCTGTAGGTAAACATCCGTTTCCGGTTGAAAGATCGCTTTCAAAAATAGGAGGTTTTCATCCCAGGCAAAAATTAATCTTAAGTATAAAATGTCACCTTTCTACGATTTGTCGTATTTGAGTTACAGCGTCTACAGACAGACAGACAGACAGACAAAAAAAAAGACATCATGGCGAAAATAGTCAAAATGGATTCAGGGAAGGTTAAAATTGATAATTCCATCAAAATCCGGATTTCGAAAAAAATCGCGATTACTATACTTACTTATACTATATGTATATTTCATATACATAGGTATAAGAAAGTAAAAATACTCTTACTCCCAAACGACTAATGACGGAAGGCTAAAATTATATATTTAAGATAAACTTTCATCTGGGAAGACATCCACCTTATTTTTATAACAATCACTAAACCGGAAACGGATGTTTATTCTTGTAATTTTTTAATTTTTTTTAAATAAGACAAAAATGTTATAAATAAAAAATGTCGAGTATGTTACTATCTATAATTTATTCCCCATACATTTTTTTCCAACACTTATGATTTAGCCAGAAATATTTTTTTTTTAAATCTTTATTTAGAATAATCTATACTGGTTGCTGGGTGCTTTGACCGTACGGATCACGACTCATACCGTCATGTCGCACGACGACCACTGCAAACTAAATGAAATAGAGTATACAGTGTTTATTCTCAGTATTACGTATAAGAAAGACCCATGGTACCTATGGCAAACACGTACAGTCTCTGTAATACGTATAAGAAAGTCCCATGACACTCATGGCAGATATTTCTTCTCTGTTATGAACCATTTGAAATGTACTTAAAATCGAATACTTTGTAAAAAAAAAAAAAAAATTAAATTTGTTTTTTTTCGAAAAAATGAATAGAACATAAATTATAGATAATAATATTACCTACAATTTTCAACTTGGCCATTTTTCTCTAATTCGCACTGTTTCAATGTAATTCGAAAAATTCAAAAATCGCTGTAGGTAAACATCCGTTTCCGGTTGAAAGATCGCTTTCAAAAATAGGAGGTTTTCATCCCAGGCAAAAATTAATCTTAAGTATAAAATGTCACCTTTCTACGATTTGTCGTATTTGAGTTACAGCGTCTACAGACAGACAGACAGACAGACAAAAAAAAAGACATCATGGCGAAAATAGTCAAAATGGATTCAGGGAAGGTTAAAATTGATAATTCCATCAAAATCCGGATTTCGAAAAAAATCGCGATTACTATACTTACTTATACTATATGTATATTTCATATACATAGGTATAAGAAAGTAAAAATACTCTTACTCCCAAACGACTAATGACGGAAGGCTAAAATTATATATTTAAGATAAACTTTCATCTGGGAAGACATCCACCTTATTTTTATAACAATCACTAAACCGGAAACGGATGTTTATTCTTGTAATTTTTTAATTTTTTTTAAATAAGACAAAAATGTTATAAATAAAAAATGTCGAGTATGTTACTATCTATAATTTATTCCCCATACATTTTTTTCCAACACTTATGATTTAGCCAGAAATATTTTTTTTTTAAATCTTTATTTAGAATAATCTATACTGGTTGCTGGGTGCTTTGACCGTACGGATCACGACTCATACCGTCATGTCGCACGACGACCACTGCAAACTAAATGAAATAGAGTATACAGTGTTTATTCTCAGTATTACGTATAAGAAAGACCCATGGTACCTATGGCAAACACGTACAGTCTCTGTAATACGTATAAGAAAGTCCCATGACACTCATGGCAGATATTTCTTCTCTGTTATGAACCATTTGAAATGTACTTAAAATCGAATACTTTGTAAAAAAAAAAAAAAAATTAAATTTGTTTTTTTTCGAAAAAATGAATAGAACATAAATTATAGATAATAATATTACCTACAATTTTCAACTTGGCCATTTTTCTCTAATTCGCACTGTTTCAATGTAATTCGAAAAATTCAAAAATCGCTGTAGGTAAACATCCGTTTCCGGTTGAAAGATCGCTTTCAAAAATAGGAGGTTTTCATCCCAGGCAAAAATTAATCTTAAGTATAAAATGTCACCTTTCTACGATTTGTCGTATTTGAGTTACAGCGTCTACAGACAGACAGACAGACAGACAAAAAAAAAGACATCATGGCGAAAATAGTCAAAATGGATTCAGGGAAGGTTAAAATTGATAATTCCATCAAAATCCGGATTTCGAAAAAAATCGCGATTACTATACTTACTTATACTATATGTATATTTCATATACATAGGTATAAGAAAGTAAAAATACTCTTACTCCCAAACGACTAATGACGGAAGGCTAAAATTATATATTTAAGATAAACTTTCATCTGGGAAGACATCCACCTTATTTTTATAACAATCACTAAACCGGAAACGGATGTTTATTCTTGTAATTTTTTAATTTTTTTTAAATAAGACAAAAATGTTATAAATAAATAATCTGCCGTGTGCCACAGGACTTTCTTATACGTAATAATGACAGTGAACAGTGTACGTGATTTTTATTTTAGTGAAGGATATTTCTGACAAACTAATAAAAAATAGAGTAAAATGAATGAGACATAAACTATAGAAATATTATTTTATAAATTATGTATCGAACGAATTTTGTTTAACATAATTACTAACAATAAGATGGAAACGGATGTTTACTCATGTAATTTTACTGGTTGTCGGGTGATTTGACCGTACGGATCACGACTCATACCGTCATGTCACCCGGCGACCACTGCAAACTAAATGAAATAGAGTGTACAGTGTTTATTCTCAATATTATGTATAAGAAAGACCCATGGTACCTATAGCAAACACGTACAGTCTCTGTGATACGTATAAGAAAGTCCCATGACACACATGGCAGATATTTCTTCTCTGTTATGAACCATTTGAAATGTACTTAAAATCGAATACTTGGTAAAAAAAAAAAAAAAAATTAAATTTGTTTTTTTTCGAAAAAATGAATAGAACATAAATTATAGATAATAATATTACCTACAATTTTCAACTTTGTCATTTTTCTCTAATTCGCACTGTTTCAGTGTTATTCGAAAAATTCAAAAATCGATGTAGGTAAACATCCGTTTCCGGTTGAATGATCGTTTTCAAAAATAGGAGGTTTTCATCCCAGGCAAAAATCAATCTTAAGTATAAAATTCCACCTTTCTACGATTTGTCGTATTTGAGTTACAGCGTCTACAGACAGACCGACAGACACACAGACATCATGGCGAAAATAGTCAGAATGGATTCAGGGAAGGTCAAAATTGATAATTCCATCAAAATCCGGATTTCGAAAAAAATCGCGTTTACTATACTTACTTATACTATATGTATATTTCATATACATTGGTATAAGAAAGTAAAATACCATAACTCCTAAACGACTGATGATGGAAGGGTGTAATTTTATATTTATAATAATCTTTCATCTGGGAAGACAACCACCTTATTTTTAAAATGATCACTAAACCGGAAACGGATGGTTACTCTTGTAATTTTTTGAATTTTTTGAAATAAGACAAAAATGTTTTAGATAAAAAATGTCGAGTATGTTATTATCTATAATTAATTCCCCATACATTTTTTTCCAACACTTATGATTTAGCCAGAAATAATTTTTTAAAAATCATTATTTAAAATAATCTATACTGGTTGTCTGGTGATTTGACCGTACGGATCACGACTCATACCGTCATGTCACCGGGCGACCACTGCAAACTAAATAAAATAGAGTGTACAGTGTTTATTCTCAATATTATGTATAAGAAAGACCCATGGTACCTATAGCAAACACGTACAGTCTCTGTGATACGTATAAGAAAGTCCCATGACACACATGGCAGATATTTCTTCTCTGTTATGAACCATTTGAAATGTACTTAAAATCGAATACTTGGTAAAAAAAAAAAAAAAAATTAAATTTGTTTTTTTTCGAAAAAATGAATAGAACATAAATTATAGATAATAATATTACCTACAATTTTCAACTTTGTCATTTTTCTCTAATTCACACTGTTTCAGTGTTATTCGAAAAATTCAAAAATCGATGTAGGTAAACATCCGTTTCCGGTTGAATGATCGTTTTCAAAAATAGGAGGTTTTCATCCCAGGCAAAAATCAATCTTAAGTATAAAATTCCACCTTTCTACGATTTGTCGTATTTGAGTTACAGCGTCTACAGACAGACCGACAGACCGACAGACAGACCGACAGACACACAGACATCATGGCGAAAATAGTCAGAATGGATTCAGGGAAGGTCAAAATTGATAATTCCATCAAAATCCGGATTTCGAAAAAAATCGCGTTTACTATACTTACTTATACTATATGTATATTTCATATACATTGGTATAAGAAAGTAAAAATACCATAACTCCTAAACGACTGATGATGGAAGGGTGTAATTTTATATTTATAATAATCTTTCATCTGGGAAGACAACCACCTTATTTTTAAAATGATCACTAAACCGGAAACGGATGGTTACTCTTGTAATTTTTTGAATTTTTTGAAATAAGACAAAAATGTTTTAGATAAAAAATGTCGAGTATGTTATTATCTATAATTAATTCCCCATACATTTTTTTCCAACACTTATGATTTAGCCAGAAATAATTTTTTAAAAATCATTATTTAAAATAATCTATACTGGTTGTCTGGTGATTTGACCGTACGGATCACGACTCATACCGTCATGTCACCGGGCGACCACTGCAAACTAAATAAAATAGAGTGTACAGTGTTTATTCTCAATATTATGTATAAGAAAGACCCATGGTACCTATAGCAAACACGTACAGTCTCTGTGATACGTATAAGAAAGTCCCATGACACACATGGCAGATATTTCTTCTCTGTTATGAACCATTTGAAATGTACTTAAAATCGAATACTTGGTAAAAAAAAAAAAAAAAATTAAATTTGTTTTTTTTCGAAAAAATGAATAGAACATAAATTATAGATAATAATATTACCTACAATTTTCAACTTTGTCATTTTTCTCTAATTCACACTGTTTCAGTGTTATTCGAAAAATTCAAAAATCGATGTAGGTAAACATCCGTTTCCGGTTGAATGATCGTTTTCAAAAATAGGAGGTTTTCATCCCAGGCAAAAATCAATCTTAAGTATAAAATTCCACCTTTCTACGATTTGTCGTATTTGAGTTACAGCGTCTACAGACAGACCGACAGACCGACAGACCGACAGACAGACCGACAGACCGACAGACACACAGACATCATGGCGAAAATAGTCAGAATGGATTCAGGGAAGGTCAAAATTGATAATTCCATCAAAATCCGGATTTCGAAAAAAATCGCGTTTACTATACTTACTTATACTATATGTATATTTCATATACATTGGTATAAGAAAGTAAAAATACCATAACTCCTAAACGACTGATGATGGAAGGGTGTAATTTTATATTTATAATAATCTTTCATCTGGGAAGACAACCACCTTATTTTTAAAATGATCACTAAACCGGAAACGGATGGTTACTCTTGTAATTTTTTGAATTTTTTGAAATAAGACAAAAATGTTTTAGATAAAAAATGTCGAGTATGTTATTATCTATAATTAATTCCCCATACATTTTTTTCCAACACTTATGATTTAGCCAGAAATAATTTTTTAAAAATCATTATTTAAAATAATCTATACTGGTTGTCTGGTGATTTGACCGTACGGATCACGACTCATACCGTCATGTCACCGGGCGACCACTGCAAACTAAATAAAATAGAGTGTACAGTGTTTATTCTCAATATTATGTATAAGAAAGACCCATGGTACCTATAGCAAACACGTACAGTCTCTGTGATACGTATAAGAAAGTCCCATGACACACATGGCAGATATTTCTTCTCTGTTATGAACCATTTGAAATGTACTTAAAATCGAATACTTGGTAAAAAAAAAAAAAAAAAATTAAATTTGTTTTTTTTCGAAAAAATGAATAGAACATAAATTATAGATAATAATATTACCTACAATTTTCAACTTTGTCATTTTTCTCTAATTCACACTGTTTCAGTGTTATTCGAAAAATTCAAAAATCGATGTAGGTAAACATCCGTTTCCGGTTGAATGATCGTTTTCAAAAATAGGAGGTTTTCATCCCAGGCAAAAATCAATCTTAAGTATAAAATTCCACCTTTCTACGATTTGTCGTATTTGAGTTACAGCGTCTACAGACAGACCGACAGACCGACAGACAGACCGACAGACACACAGACATCATGGCGAAAATAGTCAGAATGGATTCAGGGAAGGTCAAAATTGATAATTCCATCAAAATCCGGATTTCGAAAAAAATCGCGTTTACTATACTTACTTATACTATATGTATATTTCATATACATTGGTATAAGAAAGTAAAAATACCATAACTCCTAAACGACTGATGATGGAAGGGTGTAATTTTATATTTATAATAATCTTTCATCTGGGAAGACAACCACCTTATTTTTAAAATGATCACTAAACCGGAAACGGATGGTTACTCTTGTAATTTTTTGAATTTTTTGAAATAAGACAAAAATGTTTTAGATAAAAAATGTCGAGTATGTTATTATCTATAATTAATTCCCCATACATTTTTTTCCAACACTTATGATTTAGCCAGAAATAATTTTTTAAAAATCATTATTTAAAATAATCTATACTGGTTGTCTGGTGATTTGACCGTACGGATCACGACTCATACCGTCATGTCACCGGGCGACCACTGCAAACTAAATAAAATAGAGTGTACAGTGTTTATTCTCAATATTATGTATAAGAAAGACCCATGGTACCTATAGCAAACACGTACAGTCTCTGTGATACGTATAAGAAAGTCCCATGACACACATGGCAGATATTTCTTCTCTGTTATGAACCATTTGAAATGTACTTAAAATCGAATACTTGGTAAAAAAAAAAAAAAAAATTAAATTTGTTTTTTTTCGAAAAAATGAATAGAACATAAATTATAGATAATAATATTACCTACAATTTTCAACTTTGTCATTTTTCTCTAATTCACACTGTTTCAGTGTTATTCGAAAAATTCAAAAATCGATGTAGGTAAACATCCGTTTCCGGTTGAATGATCGTTTTCAAAAATAGGAGGTTTTCATCCCAGGCAAAAATCAATCTTAAGTATAAAATTCCACCTTTCTACGATTTGTCGTATTTGAGTTACAGCGTCTACAGACAGACCGACAGACCGACAGACCGACAGACAGACCGACAGACCGACAGACACACAGACATCATGGCGAAAATAGTCAGAATGGATTCAGGGAAGGTCAAAATTGATAATTCCATCAAAATCCGGATTTCGAAAAAAATCGCGTTTACTATACTTACTTATACTATATGTATATTTCATATACATTGGTATAAGAAAGTAAAAATACCATAACTCCTAAACGACTGATGATGGAAGGGTGTAATTTTATATTTATAATAATCTTTCATCTGGGAAGACAACCACCTTATTTTTAAAATGATCACTAAACCGGAAACGGATGGTTACTCTTGTAATTTTTTGAATTTTTTGAAATAAGACAAAAATGTTTTAGATAAAAAATGTCGAGTATGTTATTATCTATAATTAATTCCCCATACATTTTTTTCCAACACTTATGATTTAGCCAGAAATAATTTTTTAAAAATCATTATTTAAAATAATCTATACTGGTTGTCTGGTGATTTGACCGTACGGATCACGACTCATACCGTCATGTCACCGGGCGACCACTGCAAACTAAATAAAATAGAGTGTACAGTGTTTATTCTCAATATTATGTATAAGAAAGACCCATGGTACCTATAGCAAACACGTACAGTCTCTGTGATACGTATAAGAAAGTCCCATGACACACATGGCAGATATTTCTTCTCTGTTATGAACCATTTGAAATGTACTTAAAATCGAATACTTGGTAAAAAAAAAAAAAAAAAATTAAATTTGTTTTTTTTCGAAAAAATGAATAGAACATAAATTATAGATAATAATATTACCTACAATTTTCAACTTTGTCATTTTTCTCTAATTCACACTGTTTCAGTGTTATTCGAAAAATTCAAAAATCGATGTAGGTAAACATCCGTTTCCGGTTGAATGATCGTTTTCAAAAATAGGAGGTTTTCATCCCAGGCAAAAATCAATCTTAAGTATAAAATTCCACCTTTCTACGATTTGTCGTATTTGAGTTACAGCGTCTACAGACAGACCGACAGACCGACAGACCGACAGACAGACCGACAGACCGACAGACACACAGACATCATGGCGAAAATAGTCAGAATGGATTCAGGGAAGGTCAAAATTGATAATTCCATCAAAATCCGGATTTCGAAAAAAATCGCGTTTACTATACTTACTTATACTATATGTATATTTCATATACATTGGTATAAGAAAGTAAAAATACCATAACTCCTAAACGACTGATGATGGAAGGGTGTAATTTTATATTTATAATAATCTTTCATCTGGGAAGACAACCACCTTATTTTTAAAATGATCACTAAACCGGAAACGGATGGTTACTCTTGTAATTTTTTGAATTTTTTGAAATAAGACAAAAATGTTTTAGATAAAAAATGTCGAGTATGTTATTATCTATAATTAATTCCCCATACATTTTTTTCCAACACTTATGATTTAGCCAGAAATAATTTTTTAAAAATCATTATTTAAAATAATCTATACTGGTTGTCTGGTGATTTGACCGTACGGATCACGACTCATACCGTCATGTCACCGGGCGACCACTGCAAACTAAATAAAATAGAGTGTACAGTGTTTATTCTCAATATTATGTATAAGAAAGACCCATGGTACCTATAGCAAACACGTACAGTCTCTGTGATACGTATAAGAAAGTCCCATGACACACATGGCAGATATTTCTTCTCTGTTATGAACCATTTGAAATGTACTTAAAATCGAATACTTGGTAAAAAAAAAAAAAAAAAATTAAATTTGTTTTTTTTCGAAAAAATGAATAGAACATAAATTATAGATAATAATATTACCTACAATTTTCAACTTTGTCATTTTTCTCTAATTCACACTGTTTCAGTGTTATTCGAAAAATTCAAAAATCGATGTAGGTAAACATCCGTTTCCGGTTGAATGATCGTTTTCAAAAATAGGAGGTTTTCATCCCAGGCAAAAATCAATCTTAAGTATAAAATTCCACCTTTCTACGATTTGTCGTATTTGAGTTACAGCGTCTACAGACAGACCGACAGACCGACAGACCGACAGACAGACCGACAGACCGACAGACACACAGACATCATGGCGAAAATAGTCAGAATGGATTCAGGGAAGGTCAAAATTGATAATTCCATCAAAATCCGGATTTCGAAAAAAATCGCGTTTACTATACTTACTTATACTATATGTATATTTCATATACATTGGTATAAGAAAGTAAAAATACCATAACTCCTAAACGACTGATGATGGAAGGGTGTAATTTTATATTTATAATAATCTTTCATCTGGGAAGACAACCACCTTATTTTTAAAATGATCACTAAACCGGAAACGGATGGTTACTCTTGTAATTTTTTGAATTTTTTGAAATAAGACAAAAATGTTTTAGATAAAAAATGTCGAGTATGTTATTATCTATAATTAATTCCCCATACATTTTTTTCCAACACTTATGATTTAGCCAGAAATAATTTTTTAAAAATCATTATTTAAAATAATCTATACTGGTTGTCTGGTGATTTGACCGTACGGATCACGACTCATACCGTCATGTCACCGGGCGACCACTGCAAACTAAATAAAATAGAGTGTACAGTGTTTATTCTCAATATTATGTATAAGAAAGACCCATGGTACCTATAGCAAACACGTACAGTCTCTGTGATACGTATAAGAAAGTCCCATGACACACATGGCAGATATTTCTTCTCTGTTATGAACCATTTGAAATGTACTTAAAATCGAATACTTGGTAAAAAAAAAAAAAAAAAATTAAATTTGTTTTTTTTCGAAAAAATGAATAGAACATAAATTATAGATAATAATATTACCTACAATTTTCAACTTTGTCATTTTTCTCTAATTCACACTGTTTCAGTGTTATTCGAAAAATTCAAAAATCGATGTAGGTAAACATCCGTTTCCGGTTGAATGATCGTTTTCAAAAATAGGAGGTTTTCATCCCAGGCAAAAATCAATCTTAAGTATAAAATTCCACCTTTCTACGATTTGTCGTATTTGAGTTACAGCGTCTACAGACAGACCGACAGACCGACAGACCGACAGACAGACCGACAGACCGACAGACACACAGACATCATGGCGAAAATAGTCAGAATGGATTCAGGGAAGGTCAAAATTGATAATTCCATCAAAATCCGGATTTCGAAAAAAATCGCGTTTACTATACTTACTTATACTATATGTATATTTCATATACATTGGTATAAGAAAGTAAAAATACCATAACTCCTAAACGACTGATGATGGAAGGGTGTAATTTTATATTTATAATAATCTTTCATCTGGGAAGACAACCACCTTATTTTTAAAATGATCACTAAACCGGAAACGGATGGTTACTCTTGTAATTTTTTGAATTTTTTGAAATAAGACAAAAATGTTTTAGATAAAAAATGTCGAGTATGTTATTATCTATAATTAATTCCCCATACATTTTTTTCCAACACTTATGATTTAGCCAGAAATAATTTTTTAAAAATCATTATTTAAAATAATCTATACTGGTTGTCTGGTGATTTGACCGTACGGATCACGACTCATACCGTCATGTCACCGGGCGACCACTGCAAACTAAATAAAATAGAGTGTACAGTGTTTATTCTCAATATTATGTATAAGAAAGACCCATGGTACCTATAGCAAACACGTACAGTCTCTGTGATACGTATAAGAAAGTCCCATGACACACATGGCAGATATTTCTTCTCTGTTATGAACCATTTGAAATGTACTTAAAATCGAATACTTGGTAAAAAAAAAAAAAAAAAATTAAATTTGTTTTTTTTCGAAAAAATGAATAGAACATAAATTATAGATAATAATATTACCTACAATTTTCAACTTTGTCATTTTTCTCTAATTCACACTGTTTCAGTGTTATTCGAAAAATTCAAAAATCGATGTAGGTAAACATCCGTTTCCGGTTGAATGATCGTTTTCAAAAATAGGAGGTTTTCATCCCAGGCAAAAATCAATCTTAAGTATAAAATTCCACCTTTCTACGATTTGTCGTATTTGAGTTACAGCGTCTACAGACAGACCGACAGACCGACAGACCGACAGACAGACCGACAGACCGACAGACACACAGACATCATGGCGAAAATAGTCAGAATGGATTCAGGGAAGGTCAAAATTGATAATTCCATCAAAATCCGGATTTCGAAAAAAATCGCGTTTACTATACTTACTTATACTATATGTATATTTCATATACATTGGTATAAGAAAGTAAAAATACCATAACTCCTAAACGACTGATGATGGAAGGGTGTAATTTTATATTTATAATAATCTTTCATCTGGGAAGACAACCACCTTATTTTTAAAATGATCACTAAACCGGAAACGGATGGTTACTCTTGTAATTTTTTGAATTTTTTGAAATAAGACAAAAATGTTTTAGATAAAAAATGTCGAGTATGTTATTATCTATAATTAATTCCCCATACATTTTTTTCCAACACTTATGATTTAGCCAGAAATAATTTTTTAAAAATCATTATTTACAATAATCTATACTGGTTGTCTGGTGATTTGACCGTACGGATCACGACTCATACCGTCATGTCACCGGGCGACCACTGCAAACTAAATAAAATAGAGTGTACAGTGTTTATTCTCAATATTATGTATAAGAAAGACCCATGGTACCTATAGCAAACACGTACAGTCTCTGTGATACGTATAAGAAAGTCCCATGACACACATGGCAGATATTTCTTCTCTGTTATGAACCATTTGAAATGTACTTAAAATCGAATACTTGGTAAAAAAAAAAAAAAAAAATTAAATTTGTTTTTTTTCGAAAAAATGAATAGAACATAAATTATAGATAATAATATTACCTACAATTTTCAACTTTGTCATTTTTCTCTAATTCACACTGTTTCAGTGTTATTCGAAAAATTCAAAAATCGATGTAGGTAAACATCCGTTTCCGGTTGAATGATCGTTTTCAAAAATAGGAGGTTTTCATCCCAGGCAAAAATCAATCTTAAGTATAAAATTCCACCTTTCTACGATTTGTCGTATTTGAGTTACAGCGTCTACAGACAGACCGACAGACCGACAGACCGACAGACAGACCGACAGACCGACAGACACACAGACATCATGGCGAAAATAGTCAGAATGGATTCAGGGAAGGTCAAAATTGATAATTCCATCAAAATCCGGATTTCGAAAAAAATCGCGTTTACTATACTTACTTATACTATATGTATATTTCATATACATTGGTATAAGAAAGTAAAAATACCATAACTCCTAAACGACTGATGATGGAAGGGTGTAATTTTATATTTATAATAATCTTTCATCTGGGAAGACAACCACCTTATTTTTAAAATGATCACTAAACCGGAAACGGATGGTTACTCTTGTAATTTTTTGAATTTTTTGAAATAAGACAAAAATGTTTTAGATAAAAAATGTCGAGTATGTTATTATCTATAATTAATTCCCCATACATTTTTTTCCAACACTTATGATTTAGCCAGAAATAATTTTTTAAAAATCATTATTTAAAATAATCTATACTGGTTGTCTGGTGATTTGACCGTACGGATCACGACTCATACCGTCATGTCACCGGGCGACCACTGCAAACTAAATAAAATAGAGTGTACAGTGTTTATTCTCAATATTATGTATAAGAAAGACCCATGGTACCTATAGCAAACACGTACAGTCTCTGTGATACGTATAAGAAAGTCCCATGACACACATGGCAGATATTTCTTCTCTGTTATGAACCATTTGAAATGTACTTAAAATCGAATACTTGGTAAAAAAAAAAAAAAAAAATTAAATTTGTTTTTTTTCGAAAAAATGAATAGAACATAAATTATAGATAATAATATTACCTACAATTTTCAACTTTGTCATTTTTCTCTAATTCACACTGTTTCAGTGTTATTCGAAAAATTCAAAAATCGATGTAGGTAAACATCCGTTTCCGGTTGAATGATCGTTTTCAAAAATAGGAGGTTTTCATCCCAGGCAAAAATCAATCTTAAGTATAAAATTCCACCTTTCTACGATTTGTCGTATTTGAGTTACAGCGTCTACAGACAGACCGACAGACCGACAGACCGACAGACAGACCGACAGACCGACAGACACACAGACATCATGGCGAAAATAGTCAGAATGGATTCAGGGAAGGTCAAAATTGATAATTCCATCAAAATCCGGATTTCGAAAAAAATCGCGTTTACTATACTTACTTATACTATATGTATATTTCATATACATTGGTATAAGAAAGTAAAAATACCATAACTCCTAAACGACTGATGATGGAAGGGTGTAATTTTATATTTATAATAATCTTTCATCTGGGAAGACAACCACCTTATTTTTAAAATGATCACTAAACCGGAAACGGATGGTTACTCTTGTAATTTTTTGAATTTTTTGAAATAAGACAAAAATGTTTTAGATAAAAAATGTCGAGTATGTTATTATCTATAATTAATTCCCCATACATTTTTTTCCAACACTTATGATTTAGCCAGAAATAATTTTTTAAAAATCATTATTTAAAATAATCTATACTGGTTGTCTGGTGATTTGACCGTACGGATCACGACTCATACCGTCATGTCACCGGGCGACCACTGCAAACTAAATAAAATAGAGTGTACAGTGTTTATTCTCAATATTATGTATAAGAAAGACCCATGGTACCTATAGCAAACACGTACAGTCTCTGTGATACGTATAAGAAAGTCCCATGACACACATGGCAGATATTTCTTCTCTGTTATGAACCATTTGAAATGTACTTAAAATCGAATACTTGGTAAAAAAAAAAAAAAAAAATTAAATTTGTTTTTTTTCGAAAAAATGAATAGAACATAAATTATAGATAATAATATTACCTACAATTTTCAACTTTGTCATTTTTCTCTAATTCACACTGTTTCAGTGTTATTCGAAAAATTCAAAAATCGATGTAGGTAAACATCCGTTTCCGGTTGAATGATCGTTTTCAAAAATAGGAGGTTTTCATCCCAGGCAAAAATCAATCTTAAGTATAAAATTCCACCTTTCTACGATTTGTCGTATTTGAGTTACAGCGTCTACAGACAGACCGACAGACCGACAGACAGACCGACAGACCGACAGACACACAGACATCATGGCGAAAATAGTCAGAATGGATTCAGGGAAGGTCAAAATTGATAATTCCATCAAAATCCGGATTTCGAAAAAAATCGCGTTTACTATACTTACTTATACTATATGTATATTTCATATACATTGGTATAAGAAAGTAAAAATACCATAACTCCTAAACGACTGATGATGGAAGGGTGTAATTTTATATTTATAATAATCTTTCATCTGGGAAGACAACCACCTTATTTTTAAAATGATCACTAAACCGGAAACGGATGGTTACTCTTGTAATTTTTTGAATTTTTTGAAATAAGACAAAAATGTTTTAGATAAAAAATGTCGAGTATGTTATTATCTATAATTAATTCCCCATACATTTTTTTCCAACACTTATGATTTAGCCAGAAATAATTTTTTAAAAATCATTATTTAAAATAATCTATACTGGTTGTCTGGTGATTTGACCGTACGGATCACGACTCATACCGTCATGTCACCGGGCGACCACTGCAAACTAAATAAAATAGAGTGTACAGTGTTTATTCTCAATATTATGTATAAGAAAGACCCATGGTACCTATAGCAAACACGTACAGTCTCTGTGATACGTATAAGAAAGTCCCATGACACACATGGCAGATATTTCTTCTCTGTTATGAACCATTTGAAATGTACTTAAAATCGAATACTTGGTAAAAAAAAAAAAAAAAAATTAAATTTGTTTTTTTTCGAAAAAATGAATAGAACATAAATTATAGATAATAATATTACCTACAATTTTCAACTTTGTCATTTTTCTCTAATTCACACTGTTTCAGTGTTATTCGAAAAATTCAAAAATCGATGTAGGTAAACATCCGTTTCCGGTTGAATGATCGTTTTCAAAAATAGGAGGTTTTCATCCCAGGCAAAAATCAATCTTAAGTATAAAATTCCACCTTTCTACGATTTGTCGTATTTGAGTTACAGCGTCTACAGACAGACCGACAGACCGACAGACAGACCGACAGACCGACAGACACACAGACATCATGGCGAAAATAGTCAGAATGGATTCAGGGAAGGTCAAAATTGATAATTCCATCAAAATCCGGATTTCGAAAAAAATCGCGTTTACTATACTTACTTATACTATATGTATATTTCATATACATTGGTATAAGAAAGTAAAAATACCATAACTCCTAAACGACTGATGATGGAAGGGTGTAATTTTATATTTATAATAATCTTTCATCTGGGAAGACAACCACCTTATTTTTAAAATGATCACTAAACCGGAAACGGATGGTTACTCTTGTAATTTTTTGAATTTTTTGAAATAAGACAAAAATGTTTTAGATAAAAAATGTCGAGTATGTTATTATCTATAATTAATTCCCCATACATTTTTTTCCAACACTTATGATTTAGCCAGAAATAATTTTTTAAAAATCATTATTTAAAATAATCTATACTGGTTGTCTGGTGATTTGACCGTACGGATCACGACTCATACCGTCATGTCACCGGGCGACCACTGCAAACTAAATAAAATAGAGTGTACAGTGTTTATTCTCAATATTATGTATAAGAAAGACCCATGGTACCTATAGCAAACACGTACAGTCTCTGTGATACGTATAAGAAAGTCCCATGACACACATGGCAGATATTTCTTCTCTGTTATGAACCATTTGAAATGTACTTAAAATCGAATACTTGGTAAAAAAAAAAAAAAAAAATTAAATTTGTTTTTTTTCGAAAAAATGAATAGAACATAAATTATAGATAATAATATTACCTACAATTTTCAACTTTGTCATTTTTCTCTAATTCACACTGTTTCAGTGTTATTCGAAAAATTCAAAAATCGATGTAGGTAAACATCCGTTTCCGGTTGAATGATCGTTTTCAAAAATAGGAGGTTTTCATCCCAGGCAAAAATCAATCTTAAGTATAAAATTCCACCTTTCTACGATTTGTCGTATTTGAGTTACAGCGTCTACAGACAGACCGACAGACCGACAGACCGACAGACAGACCGACAGACCGACAGACACACAGACATCATGGCGAAAATAGTCAGAATGGATTCAGGGAAGGTCAAAATTGATAATTCCATCAAAATCCGGATTTCGAAAAAAATCGCGTTTACTATACTTACTTATACTATATGTATATTTCATATACATTGGTATAAGAAAGTAAAAATACCATAACTCCTAAACGACTGATGATGGAAGGGTGTAATTTTATATTTATAATAATCTTTCATCTGGGAAGACAACCACCTTATTTTTAAAATGATCACTAAACCGGAAACGGATGGTTACTCTTGTAATTTTTTGAATTTTTTGAAATAAGACAAAAATGTTTTAGATAAAAAATGTCGAGTATGTTATTATCTATAATTAATTCCCCATACATTTTTTTCCAACACTTATGATTTAGCCAGAAATAATTTTTTAAAAATCATTATTTAAAATAATCTATACTGGTTGTCTGGTGATTTGACCGTACGGATCACGACTCATACCGTCATGTCACCGGGCGACCACTGCAAACTAAATAAAATAGAGTGTACAGTGTTTATTCTCAATATTATGTATAAGAAAGACCCATGGTACCTATAGCAAACACGTACAGTCTCTGTGATACGTATAAGAAAGTCCCATGACACACATGGCAGATATTTCTTCTCTGTTATGAACCATTTGAAATGTACTTAAAATCGAATACTTGGTAAAAAAAAAAAAAAAAATTAAATTTGTTTTTTTTCGAAAAAATGAATAGAACATAAATTATAGATAATAATATTACCTACAATTTTCAACTTTGTCATTTTTCTCTAATTCACACTGTTTCAGTGTTATTCGAAAAATTCAAAAATCGATGTAGGTAAACATCCGTTTCCGGTTGAATGATCGTTTTCAAAAATAGGAGGTTTTCATCCCAGGCAAAAATCAATCTTAAGTATAAAATTCCACCTTTCTACGATTTGTCGTATTTGAGTTACAGCGTCTACAGACAGACCGACAGACCGACAGACCGACAGACAGACCGACAGACCGACAGACACACAGACATCATGGCGAAAATAGTCAGAATGGATTCAGGGAAGGTCAAAATTGATAATTCCATCAAAATCCGGATTTCGAAAAAAATCGCGTTTACTATACTTACTTATACTATATGTATATTTCATATACATTGGTATAAGAAAGTAAAAATACCATAACTCCTAAACGACTGATGATGGAAGGGTGTAATTTTATATTTATAATAATCTTTCATCTGGGAAGACAACCACCTTATTTTTAAAATGATCACTAAACCGGAAACGGATGGTTACTCTTGTAATTTTTTGAATTTTTTGAAATAAGACAAAAATGTTTTAGATAAAAAATGTCGAGTATGTTATTATCTATAATTAATTCCCCATACATTTTTTTCCAACACTTATGATTTAGCCAGAAATAATTTTTTAAAAATCATTATTTAAAATAATCTATACTGGTTGTCTGGTGATTTGACCGTACGGATCACGACTCATACCGTCATGTCACCGGGCGACCACTGCAAACTAAATAAAATAGAGTGTACAGTGTTTATTCTCAATATTATGTATAAGAAAGACCCATGGTACCTATAGCAAACACGTACAGTCTCTGTGATACGTATAAGAAAGTCCCATGACACACATGGCAGATATTTCTTCTCTGTTATGAACCATTTGAAATGTACTTAAAATCGAATACTTGGTAAAAAAAAAAAAAAAAAATTAAATTTGTTTTTTTTCGAAAAAATGAATAGAACATAAATTATAGATAATAATATTACCTACAATTTTCAACTTTGTCATTTTTCTCTAATTCACACTGTTTCAGTGTTATTCGAAAAATTCAAAAATCGATGTAGGTAAACATCCGTTTCCGGTTGAATGATCGTTTTCAAAAATAGGAGGTTTTCATCCCAGGCAAAAATCAATCTTAAGTATAAAATTCCACCTTTCTACGATTTGTCGTATTTGAGTTACAGCGTCTACAGACAGACCGACAGACCGACAGACCGACAGACAGACCGACAGACCGACAGACACACAGACATCATGGCGAAAATAGTCAGAATGGATTCAGGGAAGGTCAAAATTGATAATTCCATCAAAATCCGGATTTCGAAAAAAATCGCGTTTACTATACTTACTTATACTATATGTATATTTCATATACATTGGTATAAGAAAGTAAAAATACCATAACTCCTAAACGACTGATGATGGAAGGGTGTAATTTTATATTTATAATAATCTTTCATCTGGGAAGACAACCACCTTATTTTTAAAATGATCACTAAACCGGAAACGGATGGTTACTCTTGTAATTTTTTGAATTTTTTGAAATAAGACAAAAATGTTTTAGATAAAAAATGTCGAGTATGTTATTATCTATAATTAATTCCCCATACATTTTTTTCCAACACTTATGATTTAGCCAGAAATAATTTTTTAAAAATCATTATTTAAAATAATCTATACTGGTTGTCTGGTGATTTGACCGTACGGATCACGACTCATACCGTCATGTCACCGGGCGACCACTGCAAACTAAATAAAATAGAGTGTACAGTGTTTATTCTCAATATTATGTATAAGAAAGACCCATGGTACCTATAGCAAACACGTACAGTCTCTGTGATACGTATAAGAAAGTCCCATGACACACATGGCAGATATTTCTTCTCTGTTATGAACCATTTGAAATGTACTTAAAATCGAATACTTGGTAAAAAAAAAAAAAAAAAATTAAATTTGTTTTTTTTCGAAAAAATGAATAGAACATAAATTATAGATAATAATATTACCTACAATTTTCAACTTTGTCATTTTTCTCTAATTCACACTGTTTCAGTGTTATTCGAAAAATTCAAAAATCGATGTAGGTAAACATCCGTTTCCGGTTGAATGATCGTTTTCAAAAATAGGAGGTTTTCATCCCAGGCAAAAATCAATCTTAAGTATAAAATTCCACCTTTCTACGATTTGTCGTATTTGAGTTACAGCGTCTACAGACAGACCGACAGACCGACAGACCGACAGACAGACCGACAGACCGACAGACACACAGACATCATGGCGAAAATAGTCAGAATGGATTCAGGGAAGGTCAAAATTGATAATTCCATCAAAATCCGGATTTCGAAAAAAATCGCGTTTACTATACTTACTTATACTATATGTATATTTCATATACATTGGTATAAGAAAGTAAAAATACCATAACTCCTAAACGACTGATGATGGAAGGGTGTAATTTTATATTTATAATAATCTTTCATCTGGGAAGACAACCACCTTATTTTTAAAATGATCACTAAACCGGAAACGGATGGTTACTCTTGTAATTTTTTGAATTTTTTGAAATAAGACAAAAATGTTTTAGATAAAAAATGTCGAGTATGTTATTATCTATAATTAATTCCCCATACATTTTTTTCCAACACTTATGATTTAGCCAGAAATAATTTTTTAAAAATCATTATTTAAAATAATCTATACTGGTTGTCTGGTGATTTGACCGTACGGATCACGACTCATACCGTCATGTCACCGGGCGACCACTGCAAACTAAATAAAATAGAGTGTACAGTGTTTATTCTCAATATTATGTATAAGAAAGACCCATGGTACCTATAGCAAACACGTACAGTCTCTGTGATACGTATAAGAAAGTCCCATGACACACATGGCAGATATTTCTTCTCTGTTATGAACCATTTGAAATGTACTTAAAATCGAATACTTGGTAAAAAAAAAAAAAAAAAATTAAATTTGTTTTTTTTCGAAAAAATGAATAGAACATAAATTATAGATAATAATATTACCTACAATTTTCAACTTTGTCATTTTTCTCTAATTCACACTGTTTCAGTGTTATTCGAAAAATTCAAAAATCGATGTAGGTAAACATCCGTTTCCGGTTGAATGATCGTTTTCAAAAATAGGAGGTTTTCATCCCAGGCAAAAATCAATCTTAAGTATAAAATTCCACCTTTCTACGATTTGTCGTATTTGAGTTACAGCGTCTACAGACAGACCGACAGACCGACAGACCGACAGACAGACCGACAGACCGACAGACACACAGACATCATGGCGAAAATAGTCAGAATGGATTCAGGGAAGGTCAAAATTGATAATTCCATCAAAATCCGGATTTCGAAAAAAATCGCGTTTACTATACTTACTTATACTATATGTATATTTCATATACATTGGTATAAGAAAGTAAAAATACCATAACTCCTAAACGACTGATGATGGAAGGGTGTAATTTTATATTTATAATAATCTTTCATCTGGGAAGACAACCACCTTATTTTTAAAATGATCACTAAACCGGAAACGGATGGTTACTCTTGTAATTTTTTGAATTTTTTGAAATAAGACAAAAATGTTTTAGATAAAAAATGTCGAGTATGTTATTATCTATAATTAATTCCCCATACATTTTTTTCCAACACTTATGATTTAGCCAGAAATAATTTTTTAAAAATCATTATTTAAAATAATCTATACTGGTTGTCTGGTGATTTGACCGTACGGATCACGACTCATACCGTCATGTCACCGGGCGACCACTGCAAACTAAATAAAATAGAGTGTACAGTGTTTATTCTCAATATTATGTATAAGAAAGACCCATGGTACCTATAGCAAACACGTACAGTCTCTGTGATACGTATAAGAAAGTCCCATGACACACATGGCAGATATTTCTTCTCTGTTATGAACCATTTGAAATGTACTTAAAATCGAATACTTGGTAAAAAAAAAAAAAAAAAATTAAATTTGTTTTTTTTCGAAAAAATGAATAGAACATAAATTATAGATAATAATATTACCTACAATTTTCAACTTTGTCATTTTTCTCTAATTCACACTGTTTCAGTGTTATTCGAAAAATTCAAAAATCGATGTAGGTAAACATCCGTTTCCGGTTGAATGATCGTTTTCAAAAATAGGAGGTTTTCATCCCAGGCAAAAATCAATCTTAAGTATAAAATTCCACCTTTCTACGATTTGTCGTATTTGAGTTACAGCGTCTACAGACAGACCGACAGACCGACAGACAGACCGACAGACCGACAGACACACAGACATCATGGCGAAAATAGTCAGAATGGATTCAGGGAAGGTCAAAATTGATAATTCCATCAAAATCCGGATTTCGAAAAAAATCGCGTTTACTATACTTACTTATACTATATGTATATTTCATATACATTGGTATAAGAAAGTAAAAATACCATAACTCCTAAACGACTGATGATGGAAGGGTGTAATTTTATATTTATAATAATCTTTCATCTGGGAAGACAACCACCTTATTTTTAAAATGATCACTAAACCGGAAACGGATGGTTACTCTTGTAATTTTTTGAATTTTTTGAAATAAGACAAAAATGTTTTAGATAAAAAATGTCGAGTATGTTATTATCTATAATTAATTCCCCATACATTTTTTTCCAACACTTATGATTTAGCCAGAAATAATTTTTTAAAAATCATTATTTAAAATAATCTATACTGGTTGTCTGGTGATTTGACCGTACGGATCACGACTCATACCGTCATGTCACCGGGCGACCACTGCAAACTAAATAAAATAGAGTGTACAGTGTTTATTCTCAATATTATGTATAAGAAAGACCCATGGTACCTATAGCAAACACGTACAGTCTCTGTGATACGTATAAGAAAGTCCCATGACACACATGGCAGATATTTCTTCTCTGTTATGAACCATTTGAAATGTACTTAAAATCGAATACTTGGTAAAAAAAAAAAAAAAAAATTAAATTTGTTTTTTTTCGAAAAAATGAATAGAACATAAATTATAGATAATAATATTACCTACAATTTTCAACTTTGTCATTTTTCTCTAATTCACACTGTTTCAGTGTTATTCGAAAAATTCAAAAATCGATGTAGGTAAACATCCGTTTCCGGTTGAATGATCGTTTTCAAAAATAGGAGGTTTTCATCCCAGGCAAAAATCAATCTTAAGTATAAAATTCCACCTTTCTACGATTTGTCGTATTTGAGTTACAGCGTCTACAGACAGACCGACAGACCGACAGACCGACAGACAGACCGACAGACACACAGACACACAGACATCATGGCGAAAATAGTCAGAATGGATTCAGGGAAGGTCAAAATTGATAATTCCATCAAAATCCGGATTTCGAAAAAAATCGCGTTTACTATACTTACTTATACTATATGTATATTTCATATACATTGGTATAAGAAAGTAAAAATACCATAACTCCTAAACGACTGATGATGGAAGGGTGTAATTTTATATTTATAATAATCTTTCATCTGGGAAGACAACCACCTTATTTTTAAAATGATCACTAAACCGGAAACGGATGGTTACTCTTGTAATTTTTTGAATTTTTTGAAATAAGACAAAAATGTTTTAGATAAAAAATGTCGAGTATGTTATTATCTATAATTAATTCCCCATACATTTTTTTCCAACACTTATGATTTAGCCAGAAATAATTTTTTAAAAATCATTATTTAAAATAATCTATACTGGTTGTCTGGTGATTTGACCGTACGGATCACGACTCATACCGTCATGTCACCGGGCGACCACTGCAAACTAAATAAAATAGAGTGTACAGTGTTTATTCTCAATATTATGTATAAGAAAGACCCATGGTACCTATAGCAAACACGTACAGTCTCTGTGATACGTATAAGAAAGTCCCATGACACACATGGCAGATATTTCTTCTCTGTTATGAACCATTTGAAATGTACTTAAAATCGAATACTTGGTAAAAAAAAAAAAAAAAAATTAAATTTGTTTTTTTTCGAAAAAATGAATAGAACATAAATTATAGATAATAATATTACCTACAATTTTCAACTTTGTCATTTTTCTCTAATTCACACTGTTTCAGTGTTATTCGAAAAATTCAAAAATCGATGTAGGTAAACATCCGTTTCCGGTTGAATGATCGTTTTCAAAAATAGGAGGTTTTCATCCCAGGCAAAAATCAATCTTAAGTATAAAATTCCACCTTTCTACGATTTGTCGTATTTGAGTTACAGCGTCTACAGACAGACCGACAGACCGACAGACAGACCGACAGACCGACAGACACACAGACATCATGGCGAAAATAGTCAGAATGGATTCAGGGAAGGTCAAAATTGATAATTCCATCAAAATCCGGATTTCGAAAAAAATCGCGTTTACTATACTTACTTATACTATATGTATATTTCATATACATTGGTATAAGAAAGTAAAAATACCATAACTCCTAAACGACTGATGATGGAAGGGTGTAATTTTATATTTATAATAATCTTTCATCTGGGAAGACAACCACCTTATTTTTAAAATGATCACTAAACCGGAAACGGATGGTTACTCTTGTAATTTTTTGAATTTTTTGAAATAAGACAAAAATGTTTTAGATAAAAAATGTCGAGTATGTTATTATCTATAATTAATTCCCCATACATTTTTTTCCAACACTTATGATTTAGCCAGAAATAATTTTTTAAAAATCATTATTTAAAATAATCTATACTGGTTGTCTGGTGATTTGACCGTACGGATCACGACTCATACCGTCATGTCACCGGGCGACCACTGCAAACTAAATAAAATAGAGTGTACAGTGTTTATTCTCAATATTATGTATAAGAAAGACCCATGGTACCTATAGCAAACACGTACAGTCTCTGTGATACGTATAAGAAAGTCCCATGACACACATGGCAGATATTTCTTCTCTGTTATGAACCATTTGAAATGTACTTAAAATCGAATACTTGGTAAAAAAAAAAAAAAAAAATTAAATTTGTTTTTTTTCGAAAAAATGAATAGAACATAAATTATAGATAATAATATTACCTACAATTTTCAACTTTGTCATTTTTCTCTAATTCACACTGTTTCAGTGTTATTCGAAAAATTCAAAAATCGATGTAGGTAAACATCCGTTTCCGGTTGAATGATCGTTTTCAAAAATAGGAGGTTTTCATCCCAGGCAAAAATCAATCTTAAGTATAAAATTCCACCTTTCTACGATTTGTCGTATTTGAGTTACAGCGTCTACAGACAGACCGACAGACCGACAGACCGACAGACAGACCGACAGACACACAGACACACAGACATCATGGCGAAAATAGTCAGAATGGATTCAGGGAAGGTCAAAATTGATAATTCCATCAAAATCCGGATTTCGAAAAAAATCGCGTTTACTATACTTACTTATACTATATGTATATTTCATATACATTGGTATAAGAAAGTAAAAATACCATAACTCCTAAACGACTGATGATGGAAGGGTGTAATTTTATATTTATAATAATCTTTCATCTGGGAAGACAACCACCTTATTTTTAAAATGATCACTAAACCGGAAACGGATGGTTACTCTTGTAATTTTTTGAATTTTTTGAAATAAGACAAAAATGTTTTAGATAAAAAATGTCGAGTATGTTATTATCTATAATTAATTCCCCATACATTTTTTTCCAACACTTATGATTTAGCCAGAAATAATTTTTTAAAAATCATTATTTAAAATAATCTATACTGGTTGTCTGGTGATTTGACCGTACGGATCACGACTCATACCGTCATGTCACCGGGCGACCACTGCAAACTAAATAAAATAGAGTGTACAGTGTTTATTCTCAATATTATGTATAAGAAAGACCCATGGTACCTATAGCAAACACGTACAGTCTCTGTGATACGTATAAGAAAGTCCCATGACACACATGGCAGATATTTCTTCTCTGTTATGAACCATTTGAAATGTACTTAAAATCGAATACTTGGTAAAAAAAAAAAAAAAAAATTAAATTTGTTTTTTTTCGAAAAAATGAATAGAACATAAATTATAGATAATAATATTACCTACAATTTTCAACTTTGTCATTTTTCTCTAATTCACACTGTTTCAGTGTTATTCGAAAAATTCAAAAATCGATGTAGGTAAACATCCGTTTCCGGTTGAATGATCGTTTTCAAAAATAGGAGGTTTTCATCCCAGGCAAAAATCAATCTTAAGTATAAAATTCCACCTTTCTACGATTTGTCGTATTTGAGTTACAGCGTCTACAGACAGACCGACAGACCGACAGACCGACAGACCGACAGACAGACCGACAGACCGACAGACACACAGACATCATGGCGAAAATAGTCAGAATGGATTCAGGGAAGGTCAAAATTGATAATTCCATCAAAATCCGGATTTCGAAAAAAATCGCGTTTACTATACTTACTTATACTATATGTATATTTCATATACATTGGTATAAGAAAGTAAAAATACCATAACTCCTAAACGACTGATGATGGAAGGGTGTAATTTTATATTTATAATAATCTTTCATCTGGGAAGACAACCACCTTATTTTTAAAATGATCACTAAACCGGAAACGGATGGTTACTCTTGTAATTTTTTGAATTTTTTGAAATAAGACAAAAATGTTTTAGATAAAAAATGTCGAGTATGTTATTATCTATAATTAATTCCCCATACATTTTTTTCCAACACTTATGATTTAGCCAGAAATAATTTTTTAAAAATCATTATTTAAAATAATCTATACTGGTTGTCTGGTGATTTGACCGTACGGATCACGACTCATACCGTCATGTCACCGGGCGACCACTGCAAACTAAATAAAATAGAGTGTACAGTGTTTATTCTCAATATTATGTATAAGAAAGACCCATGGTACCTATAGCAAACACGTACAGTCTCTGTGATACGTATAAGAAAGTCCCATGACACACATGGCAGATATTTCTTCTCTGTTATGAACCATTTGAAATGTACTTAAAATCGAATACTTGGTAAAAAAAAAAAAAAAAAATTAAATTTGTTTTTTTTCGAAAAAATGAATAGAACATAAATTATAGATAATAATATTACCTACAATTTTCAACTTTGTCATTTTTCTCTAATTCACACTGTTTCAGTGTTATTCGAAAAATTCAAAAATCGATGTAGGTAAACATCCGTTTCCGGTTGAATGATCGTTTTCAAAAATAGGAGGTTTTCATCCCAGGCAAAAATCAATCTTAAGTATAAAATTCCACCTTTCTACGATTTGTCGTATTTGAGTTACAGCGTCTACAGACAGACCGACAGACCGACAGACCGACAGACAGACCGACAGACCGACAGACACACAGACATCATGGCGAAAATAGTCAGAATGGATTCAGGGAAGGTCAAAATTGATAATTCCATCAAAATCCGGATTTCGAAAAAAATCGCGTTTACTATACTTACTTATACTATATGTATATTTCATATACATTGGTATAAGAAAGTAAAAATGTCGAGTATGTTACTATCTATAATTTATTCCCCATACATTTTTTTCCAACACTTATGATTTAGCCAGAAATATTTTTTTTTTAAATCTTTATTTAGAATAATCTATACTGGTTGCTGGGTGCTTTGACCGTACGGATCACGACTCATACCGTCATGTCGCACGACGACCACTGCAAACTAAATGAAATAGAGTATACAGTGTTTATTCTCAGTATTACGTATAAGAAAGACCCATGGTACCTATGGCAAACACGTACAGTCTCTGTAATACGTATAAGAAAGTCCCATGACACTCATGGCAGATATTTCTTCTCTGTTATGAACCATTTGAAATGTACTTAAAATCGAATACTTTGTAAAAAAAAAAAAAAAATTAAATTTGTTTTTTTTCGAAAAAATGAATAGAACATAAATTATAGATAATAATATTACCTACAATTTTCAACTTGGCCATTTTTCTCTAATTCGCACTGTTTCAATGTAATTCGAAAAATTCAAAAATCGCTGTAGGTAAACATCCGTTTCCGGTTGAAAGATCGCTTTCAAAAATAGGAGGTTTTCATCCCAGGCAAAAATTAATCTTAAGTATAAAATGTCACCTTTCTACGATTTGTCGTATTTGAGTTACAGCGTCTACAGACAGACAGACAGACAGACAAAAAAAAAGACATCATGGCGAAAATAGTCAAAATGGATTCAGGGAAGGTTAAAATTGATAATTCCATCAAAATCCGGATTTCGAAAAAAATCGCGATTACTATACTTACTTATACTATATGTATATTTCATATACATAGGTATAAGAAAGTAAAAATACTCTTACTCCCAAACGACTAATGACGGAAGGCTAAAATTATATATTTAAGATAAACTTTCATCTGGGAAGACATCCACCTTATTTTTATAACAATCACTAAACCGGAAACGGATGTTTATTCTTGTAATTTTTTAATTTTTTTTAAATAAGACAAAAATGTTATAAATAAAAAATGTCGAGTATGTTACTATCTATAATTTATTCCCCATACATTTTTTTCCAACACTTATGATTTAGCCAGAAATATTTTTTTTTTAAATCTTTATTTAGAATAATCTATACTGGTTGCTGGGTGCTTTGACCGTACGGATCACGACTCATACCGTCATGTCGCACGACGACCACTGCAAACTAAATGAAATAGAGTATACAGTGTTTATTCTCAGTATTACGTATAAGAAAGACCCATGGTACCTATGGCAAACACGTACAGTCTCTGTAATACGTATAAGAAAGTCCCATGACACTCATGGCAGATATTTCTTCTCTGTTATGAACCATTTGAAATGTACTTAAAATCGAATACTTTGTAAAAAAAAAAAAAAAATTAAATTTGTTTTTTTTCGAAAAAATGAATAGAACATAAATTATAGATAATAATATTACCTACAATTTTCAACTTGGCCATTTTTCTCTAATTCGCACTGTTTCAATGTAATTCGAAAAATTCAAAAATCGCTGTAGGTAAACATCCGTTTCCGGTTGAAAGATCGCTTTCAAAAATAGGAGGTTTTCATCCCAGGCAAAAATTAATCTTAAGTATAAAATGTCACCTTTCTACGATTTGTCGTATTTGAGTTACAGCGTCTACAGACAGACAGACAGACAGACAAAAAAAAAGACATCATGGCGAAAATAGTCAAAATGGATTCAGGGAAGGTTAAAATTGATAATTCCATCAAAATCCGGATTTCGAAAAAAATCGCGATTACTATACTTACTTATACTATATGTATATTTCATATACATAGGTATAAGAAAGTAAAAATACTCTTACTCCCAAACGACTAATGACGGAAGGCTAAAATTATATATTTAAGATAAACTTTCATCTGGGAAGACATCCACCTTATTTTTATAACAATCACTAAACCGGAAACGGATGTTTATTCTTGTAATTTTTTAATTTTTTTTAAATAAGACAAAAATGTTATAAATAAAAAATGTCGAGTATGTTACTATCTATAATTTATTCCCCATACATTTTTTTCCAACACTTATGATTTAGCCAGAAATATTTTTTTTTTAAATCTTTATTTAGAATAATCTATACTGGTTGCTGGGTGCTTTGACCGTACGGATCACGACTCATACCGTCATGTCGCACGACGACCACTGCAAACTAAATGAAATAGAGTATACAGTGTTTATTCTCAGTATTACGTATAAGAAAGACCCATGGTACCTATGGCAAACACGTACAGTCTCTGTAATACGTATAAGAAAGTCCCATGACACTCATGGCAGATATTTCTTCTCTGTTATGAACCATTTGAAATGTACTTAAAATCGAATACTTTGTAAAAAAAAAAAAAAAATTAAATTTGTTTTTTTTCGAAAAAATGAATAGAACATAAATTATAGATAATAATATTACCTACAATTTTCAACTTGGCCATTTTTCTCTAATTCGCACTGTTTCAATGTAATTCGAAAAATTCAAAAATCGCTGTAGGTAAACATCCGTTTCCGGTTGAAAGATGGCTTTCAAAAATAGGAGGTTTTCATCCCAGGCAAAAATTAATCTTAAGTATAAAATGTCACCTTTCTACGATTTGTCGTATTTGAGTTACAGCGTCTACAGACAGACAGACAGACAGACAAAAAAAAAGACATCATGGCGAAAATAGTCAAAATGGATTCAGGGAAGGTTAAAATTGATAATTCCATCAAAATCCGGATTTCGAAAAAAATCGCGATTACTATACTTACTTATACTATATGTATATTTCATATACATAGGTATAAGAAAGTAAAAATACTCTTACTCCCAAACGACTAATGACGGAAGGCTAAAATTATATATTTAAGATAAACTTTCATCTGGGAAGACATCCACCTTATTTTTATAACAATCACTAAACCGGAAACGGATGTTTATTCTTGTAATTTTTTAATTTTTTTTAAATAAGACAAAAATGTTATAAATAAAAAATGTCGAGTATGTTACTATCTATAATTTATTCCCCATACATTTTTTTCCAACACTTATGATTTAGCCAGAAATATTTTTTTTTTAAATCTTTATTTAGAATAATCTATACTGGTTGCTGGGTGCTTTGACCGTACGGATCACGACTCATACCGTCATGTCGCACGACGACCACTGCAAACTAAATGAAATAGAGTATACAGTGTTTATTCTCAGTATTACGTATAAGAAAGACCCATGGTACCTATGGCAAACACGTACAGTCTCTGTAATACGTATAAGAAAGTCCCATGACACTCATGGCAGATATTTCTTCTCTGTTATGAACCATTTGAAATGTACTTAAAATCGAATACTTTGTAAAAAAAAAAAAAAAATTAAATTTGTTTTTTTTCGAAAAAATGAATAGAACATAAATTATAGATAATAATATTACCTACAATTTTCAACTTGGCCATTTTTCTCTAATTCGCACTGTTTCAATGTAATTCGAAAAATTCAAAAATCGCTGTAGGTAAACATCCGTTTCCGGTTGAAAGATCGCTTTCAAAAATAGGAGGTTTTCATCCCAGGCAAAAATTAATCTTAAGTATAAAATGTCACCTTTCTACGATTTGTCGTATTTGAGTTACAGCGTCTACAGACAGACAGACAGACAGACAAAAAAAAAGACATCATGGCGAAAATAGTCAAAATGGATTCAGGGAAGGTTAAAATTGATAATTCCATCAAAATCCGGATTTCGAAAAAAATCGCGATTACTATACTTACTTATACTATATGTATATTTCATATACATAGGTATAAGAAAGTAAAAATACTCTTACTCCCAAACGACTAATGACGGAAGGCTAAAATTATATATTTAAGATAAACTTTCATCTGGGAAGACATCCACCTTATTTTTATAACAATCACTAAACCGGAAACGGATGTTTATTCTTGTAATTTTTTAATTTTTTTTAAATAAGACAAAAATGTTATAAATAAAAAATGTCGAGTATGTTACTATCTATAATTTATTCCCCATACATTTTTTTCCAACACTTATGATTTAGCCAGAAATATTTTTTTTTTAAATCTTTATTTAGAATAATCTATACTGGTTGCTGGGTGCTTTGACCGTACGGATCACGACTCATACCGTCATGTCGCACGACGACCACTGCAAACTAAATGAAATAGAGTATACAGTGTTTATTCTCAGTATTACGTATAAGAAAGACCCATGGTACCTATGGCAAACACGTACAGTCTCTGTAATACGTATAAGAAAGTCCCATGACACTCATGGCAGATATTTCTTCTCTGTTATGAACCATTTGAAATGTACTTAAAATCGAATACTTTGTAAAAAAAAAAAAAAAATTAAATTTGTTTTTTTTCGAAAAAATGAATAGAACATAAATTATAGATAATAATATTACCTACAATTTTCAACTTGGCCATTTTTCTCTAATTCGCACTGTTTCAATGTAATTCGAAAAATTCAAAAATCGCTGTAGGTAAACATCCGTTTCCGGTTGAAAGATCGCTTTCAAAAATAGGAGGTTTTCATCCCAGGCAAAAATTAATCTTAAGTATAAAATGTCACCTTTCTACGATTTGTCGTATTTGAGTTACAGCGTCTACAGACAGACAGACAGACAGACAAAAAAAAAGACATCATGGCGAAAATAGTCAAAATGGATTCAGGGAAGGTTAAAATTGATAATTCCATCAAAATCCGGATTTCGAAAAAAATCGCGATTACTATACTTACTTATACTATATGTATATTTCATATACATAGGTATAAGAAAGTAAAAATACTCTTACTCCCAAACGACTAATGACGGAAGGCTAAAATTATATATTTAAGATAAACTTTCATCTGGGAAGACATCCACCTTATTTTTATAACAATCACTAAACCGGAAACGGATGTTTATTCTTGTAATTTTTTAATTTTTTTTAAATAAGACAAAAATGTTATAAATAAAAAATGTCGAGTATGTTACTATCTATAATTTATTCCCCATACATTTTTTTCCAACACTTATGATTTAGCCAGAAATATTTTTTTTTTAAATCTTTATTTAGAATAATCTATACTGGTTGCTGGGTGCTTTGACCGTACGGATCACGACTCATACCGTCATGTCGCACGACGACCACTGCAAACTAAATGAAATAGAGTATACAGTGTTTATTCTCAGTATTACGTATAAGAAAGACCCATGGTACCTATGGCAAACACGTACAGTCTCTGTAATACGTATAAGAAAGTCCCATGACACTCATGGCAGATATTTCTTCTCTGTTATGAACCATTTGAAATGTACTTAAAATCGAATACTTTGTAAAAAAAAAAAAAAAATTAAATTTGTTTTTTTTCGAAAAAATGAATAGAACATAAATTATAGATAATAATATTACCTACAATTTTCAACTTGGCCATTTTTCTCTAATTCGCACTGTTTCAATGTAATTCGAAAAATTCAAAAATCGCTGTAGGTAAACATCCGTTTCCGGTTGAAAGATCGCTTTCAAAAATAGGAGGTTTTCATCCCAGGCAAAAATTAATCTTAAGTATAAAATGTCACCTTTCTACGATTTGTCGTATTTGAGTTACAGCGTCTACAGACAGACAGACAGACAGACAAAAAAAAAGACATCATGGCGAAAATAGTCAAAATGGATTCAGGGAAGGTTAAAATTGATAATTCCATCAAAATCCGGATTTCGAAAAAAATCGCGATTACTATACTTACTTATACTATATGTATATTTCATATACATAGGTATAAGAAAGTAAAAATACTCTTACTCCCAAACGACTAATGACGGAAGGCTAAAATTATATATTTAAGATAAACTTTCATCTGGGAAGACATCCACCTTATTTTTATAACAATCACTAAACCGGAAACGGATGTTTATTCTTGTAATTTTTTAATTTTTTTTAAATAAGACAAAAATGTTATAAATAAAAAATGTCGAGTATGTTACTATCTATAATTTATTCCCCATACATTTTTTTCCAACACTTATGATTTAGCCAGAAATATTTTTTTTTTAAATCTTTATTTAGAATAATCTATACTGGTTGCTGGGTGCTTTGACCGTACGGATCACGACTCATACCGTCATGTCGCACGACGACCACTGCAAACTAAATGAAATAGAGTATACAGTGTTTATTCTCAGTATTACGTATAAGAAAGACCCATGGTACCTATGGCAAACACGTACAGTCTCTGTAATACGTATAAGAAAGTCCCATGACACTCATGGCAGATATTTCTTCTCTGTTATGAACCATTTGAAATGTACTTAAAATCGAATACTTTGTAAAAAAAAAAAAAAAAATTAAATTTGTTTTTTTTCGAAAAAATGAATAGAACATAAATTATAGATAATAATATTACCTACAATTTTCAACTTGGCCATTTTTCTCTAATTCGCACTGTTTCAATGTAATTCGAAAAATTCAAAAATCGCTGTAGGTAAACATCCGTTTCCGGTTGAAAGATCGCTTTCAAAAATAGGAGGTTTTCATCCCAGGCAAAAATTAATCTTAAGTATAAAATGTCACCTTTCTACGATTTGTCGTATTTGAGTTACAGCGTCTACAGACAGACAGACAGACAGACAAAAAAAAAGACATCATGGCGAAAATAGTCAAAATGGATTCAGGGAAGGTTAAAATTGATAATTCCATCAAAATCCGGATTTCGAAAAAAATCGCGATTACTATACTTACTTATACTATATGTATATTTCATATACATAGGTATAAGAAAGTAAAAATACTCTTACTCCCAAACGACTAATGACGGAAGGCTAAAATTATATATTTAAGATAAACTTTCATCTGGGAAGACATCCACCTTATTTTTATAACAATCACTAAACCGGAAACGGATGTTTATTCTTGTAATTTTTTAATTTTTTTTAAATAAGACAAAAATGTTATAAATAAAAAATGTCGAGTATGTTACTATCTATAATTTATTCCCCATACATTTTTTTCCAACACTTATGATTTAGCCAGAAATATTTTTTTTTTAAATCTTTATTTAGAATAATCTATACTGGTTGCTGGGTGCTTTGACCGTACGGATCACGACTCATACCGTCATGTCGCACGACGACCACTGCAAACTAAATGAAATAGAGTATACAGTGTTTATTCTCAGTATTACGTATAAGAAAGACCCATGGTACCTATGGCAAACACGTACAGTCTCTGTAATACGTATAAGAAAGTCCCATGACACTCATGGCAGATATTTCTTCTCTGTTATGAACCATTTGAAATGTACTTAAAATCGAATACTTTGTAAAAAAAAAAAAAAAATTAAATTTGTTTTTTTTCGAAAAAATGAATAGAACATAAATTATAGATAATAATATTACCTACAATTTTCAACTTGGCCATTTTTCTCTAATTCGCACTGTTTCAATGTAATTCGAAAAATTCAAAAATCGCTGTAGGTAAACATCCGTTTCCGGTTGAAAGATCGCTTTCAAAAATAGGAGGTTTTCATCCCAGGCAAAAATTAATCTTAAGTATAAAATGTCACCTTTCTACGATTTGTCGTATTTGAGTTACAGCGTCTACAGACAGACAGACAGACAGACAAAAAAAAAGACATCATGGCGAAAATAGTCAAAATGGATTCAGGGAAGGTTAAAATTGATAATTCCATCAAAATCCGGATTTCGAAAAAAATCGCGATTACTATACTTACTTATACTATATGTATATTTCATATACATAGGTATAAGAAAGTAAAAATACTCTTACTCCCAAACGACTAATGACGGAAGGCTAAAATTATATATTTAAGATAAACTTTCATCTGGGAAGACATCCACCTTATTTTTATAACAATCACTAAACCGGAAACGGATGTTTATTCTTGTAATTTTTTAATTTTTTTTAAATAAGACAAAAATGTTATAAATAAAAAATGTCGAGTATGTTACTATCTATAATTTATTCCCCATACATTTTTTTCCAACACTTATGATTTAGCCAGAAATATTTTTTTTTTAAATCTTTATTTAGAATAATCTATACTGGTTGCTGGGTGCTTTGACCGTACGGATCACGACTCATACCGTCATGTCGCACGACGACCACTGCAAACTAAATGAAATAGAGTATACAGTGTTTATTCTCAGTATTACGTATAAGAAAGACCCATGGTACCTATGGCAAACACGTACAGTCTCTGTAATACGTATAAGAAAGTCCCATGACACTCATGGCAGATATTTCTTCTCTGTTATGAACCATTTGAAATGTACTTAAAATCGAATACTTTGTAAAAAAAAAAAAAAAATTAAATTTGTTTTTTTTCGAAAAAATGAATAGAACATAAATTATAGATAATAATATTACCTACAATTTTCAACTTGGCCATTTTTCTCTAATTCGCACTGTTTCAATGTAATTCGAAAAATTCAAAAATCGCTGTAGGTAAACATCCGTTTCCGGTTGAAAGATCGCTTTCAAAAATAGGAGGTTTTCATCCCAGGCAAAAATTAATCTTAAGTATAAAATGTCACCTTTCTACGATTTGTCGTATTTGAGTTACAGCGTCTACAGACAGACAGACAGACAGACAAAAAAAAAGACATCATGGCGAAAATAGTCAAAATGGATTCAGGGAAGGTTAAAATTGATAATTCCATCAAAATCCGGATTTCGAAAAAAATCGCGATTACTATACTTACTTATACTATATGTATATTTCATATACATAGGTATAAGAAAGTAAAAATACTCTTACTCCCAAACGACTAATGACGGAAGGCTAAAATTATATATTTAAGATAAACTTTCATCTGGGAAGACATCCACCTTATTTTTATAACAATCACTAAACCGGAAACGGATGTTTATTCTTGTAATTTTTTAATTTTTTTTAAATAAGACAAAAATGTTATAAATAAAAAATGTCGAGTATGTTACTATCTATAATTTATTCCCCATACATTTTTTTCCAACACTTATGATTTAGCCAGAAATATTTTTTTTTTAAATCTTTATTTAGAATAATCTATACTGGTTGCTGGGTGCTTTGACCGTACGGATCACGACTCATACCGTCATGTCGCACGACGACCACTGCAAACTAAATGAAATAGAGTATACAGTGTTTATTCTCAGTATTACGTATAAGAAAGACCCATGGTACCTATGGCAAACACGTACAGTCTCTGTAATACGTATAAGAAAGTCCCATGACACTCATGGCAGATATTTCTTCTCTGTTATGAACCATTTGAAATGTACTTAAAATCGAATACTTTGTAAAAAAAAAAAAAAAATTAAATTTGTTTTTTTTCGAAAAAATGAATAGAACATAAATTATAGATAATAATATTACCTACAATTTTCAACTTGGCCATTTTTCTCTAATTCGCACTGTTTCAATGTAATTCGAAAAATTCAAAAATCGCTGTAGGTAAACATCCGTTTCCGGTTGAAAGATCGCTTTCAAAAATAGGAGGTTTTCATCCCAGGCAAAAATTAATCTTAAGTATAAAATGTCACCTTTCTACGATTTGTCGTATTTGAGTTACAGCGTCTACAGACAGACAGACAGACAGACAAAAAAAAAGACATCATGGCGAAAATAGTCAAAATGGATTCAGGGAAGGTTAAAATTGATAATTCCATCAAAATCCGGATTTCGAAAAAAATCGCGATTACTATACTTACTTATACTATATGTATATTTCATATACATAGGTATAAGAAAGTAAAAATACTCTTACTCCCAAACGACTAATGACGGAAGGCTAAAATTATATATTTAAGATAAACTTTCATCTGGGAAGACATCCACCTTATTTTTATAACAATCACTAAACCGGAAACGGATGTTTATTCTTGTAATTTTTTAATTTTTTTTAAATAAGACAAAAATGTTATAAATAAAAAATGTCGAGTATGTTACTATCTATAATTTATTCCCCATACATTTTTTTCCAACACTTATGATTTAGCCAGAAATATTTTTTTTTTAAATCTTTATTTAGAATAATCTATACTGGTTGCTGGGTGCTTTGACCGTACGGATCACGACTCATACCGTCATGTCGCACGACGACCACTGCAAACTAAATGAAATAGAGTATACAGTGTTTATTCTCAGTATTACGTATAAGAAAGACCCATGGTACCTATGGCAAACACGTACAGTCTCTGTAATACGTATAAGAAAGTCCCATGACACTCATGGCAGATATTTCTTCTCTGTTATGAACCATTTGAAATGTACTTAAAATCGAATACTTTGTAAAAAAAAAAAAAAAATTAAATTTGTTTTTTTTCGAAAAAATGAATAGAACATAAATTATAGATAATAATATTACCTACAATTTTCAACTTGGCCATTTTTCTCTAATTCGCACTGTTTCAATGTAATTCGAAAAATTCAAAAATCGCTGTAGGTAAACATCCGTTTCCGGTTGAAAGATCGCTTTCAAAAATAGGAGGTTTTCATCCCAGGCAAAAATTAATCTTAAGTATAAAATGTCACCTTTCTACGATTTGTCGTATTTGAGTTACAGCGTCTACAGACAGACAGACAGACAGACAAAAAAAAAGACATCATGGCGAAAATAGTCAAAATGGATTCAGGGAAGGTTAAAATTGATAATTCCATCAAAATCCGGATTTCGAAAAAAATCGCGATTACTATACTTACTTATACTATATGTATATTTCATATACATAGGTATAAGAAAGTAAAAATACTCTTACTCCCAAACGACTAATGACGGAAGGCTAAAATTATATATTTAAGATAAACTTTCATCTGGGAAGACATCCACCTTATTTTTATAACAATCACTAAACCGGAAACGGATGTTTATTCTTGTAATTTTTTAATTTTTTTTAAATAAGACAAAAATGTTATAAATAAAAAATGTCGAGTATGTTACTATCTATAATTTATTCCCCATACATTTTTTTCCAACACTTATGATTTAGCCAGAAATATTTTTTTTTTAAATCTTTATTTAGAATAATCTATACTGGTTGCTGGGTGCTTTGACCGTACGGATCACGACTCATACCGTCATGTCGCACGACGACCACTGCAAACTAAATGAAATAGAGTATACAGTGTTTATTCTCAGTATTACGTATAAGAAAGACCCATGGTACCTATGGCAAACACGTACAGTCTCTGTAATACGTATAAGAAAGTCCCATGACACTCATGGCAGATATTTCTTCTCTGTTATGAACCATTTGAAATGTACTTAAAATCGAATACTTTGTAAAAAAAAAAAAAAAATTAAATTTGTTTTTTTTCGAAAAAATGAATAGAACATAAATTATAGATAATAATATTACCTACAATTTTCAACTTGGCCATTTTTCTCTAATTCGCACTGTTTCAATGTAATTCGAAAAATTCAAAAATCGCTGTAGGTAAACATCCGTTTCCGGTTGAAAGATCGCTTTCAAAAATAGGAGGTTTTCATCCCAGGCAAAAATTAATCTTAAGTATAAAATGTCACCTTTCTACGATTTGTCGTATTTGAGTTACAGCGTCTACAGACAGACAGACAGACAGACAAAAAAAAAGACATCATGGCGAAAATAGTCAAAATGGATTCAGGGAAGGTTAAAATTGATAATTCCATCAAAATCCGGATTTCGAAAAAAATCGCGATTACTATACTTACTTATACTATATGTATATTTCATATACATAGGTATAAGAAAGTAAAAATACTCTTACTCCCAAACGACTAATGACGGAAGGCTAAAATTATATATTTAAGATAAACTTTCATCTGGGAAGACATCCACCTTATTTTTATAACAATCACTAAACCGGAAACGGATGTTTATTCTTGTAATTTTTTAATTTTTTTTAAATAAGACAAAAATGTTATAAATAAAAAATGTCGAGTATGTTACTATCTATAATTTATTCCCCATACATTTTTTTCCAACACTTATGATTTAGCCAGAAATATTTTTTTTTTAAATCTTTATTTAGAATAATCTATACTGGTTGCTGGGTGCTTTGACCGTACGGATCACGACTCATACCGTCATGTCGCACGACGACCACTGCAAACTAAATGAAATAGAGTATACAGTGTTTATTCTCAGTATTACGTATAAGAAAGACCCATGGTACCTATGGCAAACACGTACAGTCTCTGTAATACGTATAAGAAAGTCCCATGACACTCATGGCAGATATTTCTTCTCTGTTATGAACCATTTGAAATGTACTTAAAATCGAATACTTTGTAAAAAAAAAAAAAAAATTAAATTTGTTTTTTTTCGAAAAAATGAATAGAACATAAATTATAGATAATAATATTACCTACAATTTTCAACTTGGCCATTTTTCTCTAATTCGCACTGTTTCAATGTAATTCGAAAAATTCAAAAATCGCTGTAGGTAAACATCCGTTTCCGGTTGAAAGATCGCTTTCAAAAATAGGAGGTTTTCATCCCAGGCAAAAATTAATCTTAAGTATAAAATGTCACCTTTCTACGATTTGTCGTATTTGAGTTACAGCGTCTACAGACAGACAGACAGACAGACAAAAAAAAAGACATCATGGCGAAAATAGTCAAAATGGATTCAGGGAAGGTTAAAATTGATAATTCCATCAAAATCCGGATTTCGAAAAAAATCGCGATTACTATACTTACTTATACTATATGTATATTTCATATACATAGGTATAAGAAAGTAAAAATACTCTTACTCCCAAACGACTAATGACGGAAGGCTAAAATTATATATTTAAGATAAACTTTCATCTGGGAAGACATCCACCTTATTTTTATAACAATCACTAAACCGGAAACGGATGTTTATTCTTGTAATTTTTTAATTTTTTTTAAATAAGACAAAAATGTTATAAATAAAAAATGTCGAGTATGTTACTATCTATAATTTATTCCCCATACATTTTTTTCCAACACTTATGATTTAGCCAGAAATATTTTTTTTTTAAATCTTTATTTAGAATAATCTATACTGGTTGCTGGGTGCTTTGACCGTACGGATCACGACTCATACCGTCATGTCGCACGACGACCACTGCAAACTAAATGAAATAGAGTATACAGTGTTTATTCTCAGTATTACGTATAAGAAAGACCCATGGTACCTATGGCAAACACGTACAGTCTCTGTAATACGTATAAGAAAGTCCCATGACACTCATGGCAGATATTTCTTCTCTGTTATGAACCATTTGAAATGTACTTAAAATCGAATACTTTGTAAAAAAAAAAAAAAAATTAAATTTGTTTTTTTTCGAAAAAATGAATAGAACATAAATTATAGATAATAATATTACCTACAATTTTCAACTTGGCCATTTTTCTCTAATTCGCACTGTTTCAATGTAATTCGAAAAATTCAAAAATCGCTGTAGGTAAACATCCGTTTCCGGTTGAAAGATCGCTTTCAAAAATAGGAGGTTTTCATCCCAGGCAAAAATTAATCTTAAGTATAAAATGTCACCTTTCTACGATTTGTCGTATTTGAGTTACAGCGTCTACAGACAGACAGACAGACAGACAAAAAAAAAGACATCATGGCGAAAATAGTCAAAATGGATTCAGGGAAGGTTAAAATTGATAATTCCATCAAAATCCGGATTTCGAAAAAAATCGCGATTACTATACTTACTTATACTATATGTATATTTCATATACATAGGTATAAGAAAGTAAAAATACTCTTACTCCCAAACGACTAATGACGGAAGGCTAAAATTATATATTTAAGATAAACTTTCATCTGGGAAGACATCCACCTTATTTTTATAACAATCACTAAACCGGAAACGGATGTTTATTCTTGTAATTTTTTAATTTTTTTTAAATAAGACAAAAATGTTATAAATAAAAAATGTCGAGTATGTTACTATCTATAATTTATTCCCCATACATTTTTTTCCAACACTTATGATTTAGCCAGAAATATTTTTTTTTTAAATCTTTATTTAGAATAATCTATACTGGTTGCTGGGTGCTTTGACCGTACGGATCACGACTCATACCGTCATGTCGCACGACGACCACTGCAAACTAAATGAAATAGAGTATACAGTGTTTATTCTCAGTATTACGTATAAGAAAGACCCATGGTACCTATGGCAAACACGTACAGTCTCTGTAATACGTATAAGAAAGTCCCATGACACTCATGGCAGATATTTCTTCTCTGTTATGAACCATTTGAAATGTACTTAAAATCGAATACTTTGTAAAAAAAAAAAAAAAATTAAATTTGTTTTTTTTCGAAAAAATGAATAGAACATAAATTATAGATAATAATATTACCTACAATTTTCAACTTGGCCATTTTTCTCTAATTCGCACTGTTTCAATGTAATTCGAAAAATTCAAAAATCGCTGTAGGTAAACATCCGTTTCCGGTTGAAAGATCGCTTTCAAAAATAGGAGGTTTTCATCCCAGGCAAAAATTAATCTTAAGTATAAAATGTCACCTTTCTACGATTTGTCGTATTTGAGTTACAGCGTCTACAGACAGACAGACAGACAGACAAAAAAAAAGACATCATGGCGAAAATAGTCAAAATGGATTCAGGGAAGGTTAAAATTGATAATTCCATCAAAATCCGGATTTCGAAAAAAATCGCGATTACTATACTTACTTATACTATATGTATATTTCATATACATAGGTATAAGAAAGTAAAAATACTCTTACTCCCAAACGACTAATGACGGAAGGCTAAAATTATATATTTAAGATAAACTTTCATCTGGGAAGACATCCACCTTATTTTTATAACAATCACTAAACCGGAAACGGATGTTTATTCTTGTAATTTTTTAATTTTTTTTAAATAAGACAAAAATGTTATAAATAAAAAATGTCGAGTATGTTACTATCTATAATTTATTCCCCATACATTTTTTTCCAACACTTATGATTTAGCCAGAAATATTTTTTTTTTAAATCTTTATTTAGAATAATCTATACTGGTTGCTGGGTGCTTTGACCGTACGGATCACGACTCATACCGTCATGTCGCACGACGACCACTGCAAACTAAATGAAATAGAGTATACAGTGTTTATTCTCAGTATTACGTATAAGAAAGACCCATGGTACCTATGGCAAACACGTACAGTCTCTGTAATACGTATAAGAAAGTCCCATGACACTCATGGCAGATATTTCTTCTCTGTTATGAACCATTTGAAATGTACTTAAAATCGAATACTTTGTAAAAAAAAAAAAAAAATTAAATTTGTTTTTTTTCGAAAAAATGAATAGAACATAAATTATAGATAATAATATTACCTACAATTTTCAACTTGGCCATTTTTCTCTAATTCGCACTGTTTCAATGTAATTCGAAAAATTCAAAAATCGCTGTAGGTAAACATCCGTTTCCGGTTGAAAGATCGCTTTCAAAAATAGGAGGTTTTCATCCCAGGCAAAAATTAATCTTAAGTATAAAATGTCACCTTTCTACGATTTGTCGTATTTGAGTTACAGCGTCTACAGACAGACAGACAGACAGACAAAAAAAAAGACATCATGGCGAAAATAGTCAAAATGGATTCAGGGAAGGTTAAAATTGATAATTCCATCAAAATCCGGATTTCGAAAAAAATCGCGATTACTATACTTACTTATACTATATGTATATTTCATATACATAGGTATAAGAAAGTAAAAATACTCTTACTCCCAAACGACTAATGACGGAAGGCTAAAATTATATTTAAGATAAACTTTCATCTGGGAAGACATCCACCTTATTTTTATAACAATCACTAAACCGGAAACGGATGTTTATTCTTGTAATTTTTTAATTTTTTTTAAATAAGACAAAAATGTTATAAATAAAAAATGTCGAGTATGTTACTATCTATAATTTATTCCCCATACATTTTTTTCCAACACTTATGATTTAGCCAGAAATATTTTTTTTTTAAATCTTTATTTAGAATAATCTATACTGGTTGCTGGGTGCTTTGACCGTACGGATCACGACTCATACCGTCATGTCGCACGACGACCACTGCAAACTAAATGAAATAGAGTATACAGTGTTTATTCTCAGTATTACGTATAAGAAAGACCCATGGTACCTATGGCAAACACGTACAGTCTCTGTAATACGTATAAGAAAGTCCCATGACACTCATGGCAGATATTTCTTCTCTGTTATGAACCATTTGAAATGTACTTAAAATCGAATACTTTGTAAAAAAAAAAAAAAAATTAAATTTGTTTTTTTTCGAAAAAATGAATAGAACATAAATTATAGATAATAATATTACCTACAATTTTCAACTTGGCCATTTTTCTCTAATTCGCACTGTTTCAATGTAATTCGAAAAATTCAAAAATCGCTGTAGGTAAACATCCGTTTCCGGTTGAAAGATCGCTTTCAAAAATAGGAGGTTTTCATCCCAGGCAAAAATTAATCTTAAGTATAAAATGTCACCTTTCTACGATTTGTCGTATTTGAGTTACAGCGTCTACAGACAGACAGACAGACAGACAAAAAAAAAGACATCATGGCGAAAATAGTCAAAATGGATTCAGGGAAGGTTAAAATTGATAATTCCATCAAAATCCGGATTTCGAAAAAAATCGCGATTACTATACTTACTTATACTATATGTATATTTCATATACATAGGTATAAGAAAGTAAAAATACTCTTACTCCCAAACGACTAATGACGGAAGGCTAAAATTATATATTTAAGATAAACTTTCATCTGGGAAGACATCCACCTTATTTTTATAACAATCACTAAACCGGAAACGGATGTTTATTCTTGTAATTTTTTAATTTTTTTTAAATAAGACAAAAATGTTATAAATAAAAAATGTCGAGTATGTTACTATCTATAATTTATTCCCCATACATTTTTTTCCAACACTTATGATTTAGCCAGAAATATTTTTTTTTTAAATCTTTATTTAGAATAATCTATACTGGTTGCTGGGTGCTTTGACCGTACGGATCACGACTCATACCGTCATGTCGCACGACGACCACTGCAAACTAAATGAAATAGAGTATACAGTGTTTATTCTCAGTATTACGTATAAGAAAGACCCATGGTACCTATGGCAAACACGTACAGTCTCTGTAATACGTATAAGAAAGTCCCATGACACTCATGGCAGATATTTCTTCTCTGTTATGAACCATTTGAAATGTACTTAAAATCGAATACTTTGTAAAAAAAAAAAAAAAATTAAATTTGTTTTTTTTCGAAAAAATGAATAGAACATAAATTATAGATAATAATATTACCTACAATTTTCAACTTGGCCATTTTTCTCTAATTCGCACTGTTTCAATGTAATTCGAAAAATTCAAAAATCGCTGTAGGTAAACATCCGTTTCCGGTTGAAAGATCGCTTTCAAAAATAGGAGGTTTTCATCCCAGGCAAAAATTAATCTTAAGTATAAAATGTCACCTTTCTACGATTTGTCGTATTTGAGTTACAGCGTCTACAGACAGACAGACAGACAGACAAAAAAAAAGACATCATGGCGAAAATAGTCAAAATGGATTCAGGGAAGGTTAAAATTGATAATTCCATCAAAATCCGGATTTCGAAAAAAATCGCGATTACTATACTTACTTATACTATATGTATATTTCATATACATAGGTATAAGAAAGTAAAAATACTCTTACTCCCAAACGACTAATGACGGAAGGCTAAAATTATATATTTAAGATAAACTTTCATCTGGGAAGACATCCACCTTATTTTTATAACAATCACTAAACCGGAAACGGATGTTTATTCTTGTAATTTTTTAATTTTTTTTAAATAAGACAAAAATGTTATAAATAAAAAATGTCGAGTATGTTACTATCTATAATTTATTCCCCATACATTTTTTTCCAACACTTATGATTTAGCCAGAAATATTTTTTTTTTAAATCTTTATTTAGAATAATCTATACTGGTTGCTGGGTGCTTTGACCGTACGGATCACGACTCATACCGTCATGTCGCACGACGACCACTGCAAACTAAATGAAATAGAGTATACAGTGTTTATTCTCAGTATTACGTATAAGAAAGACCCATGGTACCTATGGCAAACACGTACAGTCTCTGTAATACGTATAAGAAAGTCCCATGACACTCATGGCAGATATTTCTTCTCTGTTATGAACCATTTGAAATGTACTTAAAATCGAATACTTTGTAAAAAAAAAAAAAAAATTAAATTTGTTTTTTTTCGAAAAAATGAATAGAACATAAATTATAGATAATAATATTACCTACAATTTTCAACTTGGCCATTTTTCTCTAATTCGCACTGTTTCAATGTAATTCGAAAAATTCAAAAATCGCTGTAGGTAAACATCCGTTTCCGGTTGAAAGATCGCTTTCAAAAATAGGAGGTTTTCATCCCAGGCAAAAATTAATCTTAAGTATAAAATGTCACCTTTCTACGATTTGTCGTATTTGAGTTACAGCGTCTACAGACAGACAGACAGACAGACAAAAAAAAAGACATCATGGCGAAAATAGTCAAAATGGATTCAGGGAAGGTTAAAATTGATAATTCCATCAAAATCCGGATTTCGAAAAAAATCGCGATTACTATACTTACTTATACTATATGTATATTTCATATACATAGGTATAAGAAAGTAAAAATACTCTTACTCCCAAACGACTAATGACGGAAGGCTAAAATTATATATTTAAGATAAACTTTCATCTGGGAAGACATCCACCTTATTTTTATAACAATCACTAAACCGGAAACGGATGTTTATTCTTGTAATTTTTTAATTTTTTTTAAATAAGACAAAAATGTTATAAATAAAAAATGTCGAGTATGTTACTATCTATAATTTATTCCCCATACATTTTTTTCCAACACTTATGATTTAGCCAGAAATATTTTTTTTTTAAATCTTTATTTAGAATAATCTATACTGGTTGCTGGGTGCTTTGACCGTACGGATCACGACTCATACCGTCATGTCGCACGACGACCACTGCAAACTAAATGAAATAGAGTATACAGTGTTTATTCTCAGTATTACGTATAAGAAAGACCCATGGTACCTATGGCAAACACGTACAGTCTCTGTAATACGTATAAGAAAGTCCCATGACACTCATGGCAGATATTTCTTCTCTGTTATGAACCATTTGAAATGTACTTAAAATCGAATACTTTGTAAAAAAAAAAAAAAAATTAAATTTGTTTTTTTTCGAAAAAATGAATAGAACATAAATTATAGATAATAATATTACCTACAATTTTCAACTTGGCCATTTTTCTCTAATTCGCACTGTTTCAATGTAATTCGAAAAATTCAAAAATCGCTGTAGGTAAACATCCGTTTCCGGTTGAAAGATCGCTTTCAAAAATAGGAGGTTTTCATCCCAGGCAAAAATTAATCTTAAGTATAAAATGTCACCTTTCTACGATTTGTCGTATTTGAGTTACAGCGTCTACAGACAGACAGACAGACAGACAAAAAAAAAGACATCATGGCGAAAATAGTCAAAATGGATTCAGGGAAGGTTAAAATTGATAATTCCATCAAAATCCGGATTTCGAAAAAAATCGCGATTACTATACTTACTTATACTATATGTATATTTCATATACATAGGTATAAGAAAGTAAAAATACTCTTACTCCCAAACGACTAATGACGGAAGGCTAAAATTATATATTTAAGATAAACTTTCATCTGGGAAGACATCCACCTTATTTTTATAACAATCACTAAACCGGAAACGGATGTTTATTCTTGTAATTTTTTAATTTTTTTTAAATAAGACAAAAATGTTATAAATAAAAAATGTCGAGTATGTTACTATCTATAATTTATTCCCCATACATTTTTTTCCAACACTTATGATTTAGCCAGAAATATTTTTTTTTTAAATCTTTATTTAGAATAATCTATACTGGTTGCTGGGTGCTTTGACCGTACGGATCACGACTCATACCGTCATGTCGCACGACGACCACTGCAAACTAAATGAAATAGAGTATACAGTGTTTATTCTCAGTATTACGTATAAGAAAGACCCATGGTACCTATGGCAAACACGTACAGTCTCTGTAATACGTATAAGAAAGTCCCATGACACTCATGGCAGATATTTCTTCTCTGTTATGAACCATTTGAAATGTACTTAAAATCGAATACTTTGTAAAAAAAAAAAAAAAATTAAATTTGTTTTTTTTCGAAAAAATGAATAGAACATAAATTATAGATAATAATATTACCTACAATTTTCAACTTGGCCATTTTTCTCTAATTCGCACTGTTTCAATGTAATTCGAAAAATTCAAAAATCGCTGTAGGTAAACATCCGTTTCCGGTTGAAAGATCGCTTTCAAAAATAGGAGGTTTTCATCCCAGGCAAAAATTAATCTTAAGTATAAAATGTCACCTTTCTACGATTTGTCGTATTTGAGTTACAGCGTCTACAGACAGACAGACAGACAGACAAAAAAAAAGACATCATGGCGAAAATAGTCAAAATGGATTCAGGGAAGGTTAAAATTGATAATTCCATCAAAATCCGGATTTCGAAAAAAATCGCGATTACTATACTTACTTATACTATATGTATATTTCATATACATAGGTATAAGAAAGTAAAAATACTCTTACTCCCAAACGACTAATGACGGAAGGCTAAAATTATATATTTAAGATAAACTTTCATCTGGGAAGACATCCACCTTATTTTTATAACAATCACTAAACCGGAAACGGATGTTTATTCTTGTAATTTTTTAATTTTTTTTAAATAAGACAAAAATGTTATAAATAAAAAATGTCGAGTATGTTACTATCTATAATTTATTCCCCATACATTTTTTTCCAACACTTATGATTTAGCCAGAAATATTTTTTTTTTAAATCTTTATTTAGAATAATCTATACTGGTTGCTGGGTGCTTTGACCGTACGGATCACGACTCATACCGTCATGTCGCACGACGACCACTGCAAACTAAATGAAATAGAGTATACAGTGTTTATTCTCAGTATTACGTATAAGAAAGACCCATGGTACCTATGGCAAACACGTACAGTCTCTGTAATACGTATAAGAAAGTCCCATGACACTCATGGCAGATATTTCTTCTCTGTTATGAACCATTTGAAATGTACTTAAAATCGAATACTTTGTAAAAAAAAAAAAAAAATTAAATTTGTTTTTTTTCGAAAAAATGAATAGAACATAAATTATAGATAATAATATTACCTACAATTTTCAACTTGGCCATTTTTCTCTAATTCGCACTGTTTCAATGTAATTCGAAAAATTCAAAAATCGCTGTAGGTAAACATCCGTTTCCGGTTGAAAGATCGCTTTCAAAAATAGGAGGTTTTCATCCCAGGCAAAAATTAATCTTAAGTATAAAATGTCACCTTTCTACGATTTGTCGTATTTGAGTTACAGCGTCTACAGACAGACAGACAGACAGACAAAAAAAAAGACATCATGGCGAAAATAGTCAAAATGGATTCAGGGAAGGTTAAAATTGATAATTCCATCAAAATCCGGATTTCGAAAAAAATCGCGATTACTATACTTACTTATACTATATGTATATTTCATATACATAGGTATAAGAAAGTAAAAATACTCTTACTCCCAAACGACTAATGACGGAAGGCTAAAATTATATATTTAAGATAAACTTTCATCTGGGAAGACATCCACCTTATTTTTATAACAATCACTAAACCGGAAACGGATGTTTATTCTTGTAATTTTTTAATTTTTTTTAAATAAGACAAAAATGTTATAAATAAAAAATGTCGAGTATGTTACTATCTATAATTTATTCCCCATACATTTTTTTCCAACACTTATGATTTAGCCAGAAATATTTTTTTTTTAAATCTTTATTTAGAATAATCTATACTGGTTGCTGGGTGCTTTGACCGTACGGATCACGACTCATACCGTCATGTCGCACGACGACCACTGCAAACTAAATGAAATAGAGTATACAGTGTTTATTCTCAGTATTACGTATAAGAAAGACCCATGGTACCTATGGCAAACACGTACAGTCTCTGTAATACGTATAAGAAAGTCCCATGACACTCATGGCAGATATTTCTTCTCTGTTATGAACCATTTGAAATGTACTTAAAATCGAATACTTTGTAAAAAAAAAAAAAAAATTAAATTTGTTTTTTTTCGAAAAAATGAATAGAACATAAATTATAGATAATAATATTACCTACAATTTTCAACTTGGCCATTTTTCTCTAATTCGCACTGTTTCAATGTAATTCGAAAAATTCAAAAATCGCTGTAGGTAAACATCCGTTTCCGGTTGAAAGATCGCTTTCAAAAATAGGAGGTTTTCATCCCAGGCAAAAATTAATCTTAAGTATAAAATGTCACCTTTCTACGATTTGTCGTATTTGAGTTACAGCGTCTACAGACAGACAGACAGACAGACAAAAAAAAAGACATCATGGCGAAAATAGTCAAAATGGATTCAGGGAAGGTTAAAATTGATAATTCCATCAAAATCCGGATTTCGAAAAAAATCGCGATTACTATACTTACTTATACTATATGTATATTTCATATACATAGGTATAAGAAAGTAAAAATACTCTTACTCCCAAACGACTAATGACGGAAGGCTAAAATTATATATTTAAGATAAACTTTCATCTGGGAAGACATCCACCTTATTTTTATAACAATCACTAAACCGGAAACGGATGTTTATTCTTGTAATTTTTTAATTTTTTTTAAATAAGACAAAAATGTTATAAATAAAAAATGTCGAGTATGTTACTATCTATAATTTATTCCCCATACATTTTTTTCCAACACTTATGATTTAGCCAGAAATATTTTTTTTTTAAATCTTTATTTAGAATAATCTATACTGGTTGCTGGGTGCTTTGACCGTACGGATCACGACTCATACCGTCATGTCGCACGACGACCACTGCAAACTAAATGAAATAGAGTATACAGTGTTTATTCTCAGTATTACGTATAAGAAAGACCCATGGTACCTATGGCAAACACGTACAGTCTCTGTAATACGTATAAGAAAGTCCCATGACACTCATGGCAGATATTTCTTCTCTGTTATGAACCATTTGAAATGTACTTAAAATCGAATACTTTGTAAAAAAAAAAAAAAAATTAAATTTGTTTTTTTTCGAAAAAATGAATAGAACATAAATTATAGATAATAATATTACCTACAATTTTCAACTTGGCCATTTTTCTCTAATTCGCACTGTTTCAATGTAATTCGAAAAATTCAAAAATCGCTGTAGGTAAACATCCGTTTCCGGTTGAAAGATCGCTTTCAAAAATAGGAGGTTTTCATCCCAGGCAAAAATTAATCTTAAGTATAAAATGTCACCTTTCTACGATTTGTCGTATTTGAGTTACAGCGTCTACAGACAGACAGACAGACAGACAAAAAAAAAGACATCATGGCGAAAATAGTCAAAATGGATTCAGGGAAGGTTAAAATTGATAATTCCATCAAAATCCGGATTTCGAAAAAAATCGCGATTACTATACTTACTTATACTATATGTATATTTCATATACATAGGTATAAGAAAGTAAAAATACTCTTACTCCCAAACGACTAATGACGGAAGGCTAAAATTATATATTTAAGATAAACTTTCATCTGGGAAGACATCCACCTTATTTTTATAACAATCACTAAACCGGAAACGGATGTTTATTCTTGTAATTTTTTAATTTTTTTTAAATAAGACAAAAATGTTATAAATAAAAAATGTCGAGTATGTTACTATCTATAATTTATTCCCCATACATTTTTTTCCAACACTTATGATTTAGCCAGAAATATTTTTTTTTTAAATCTTTATTTAGAATAATCTATACTGGTTGCTGGGTGCTTTGACCGTACGGATCACGACTCATACCGTCATGTCGCACGACGACCACTGCAAACTAAATGAAATAGAGTATACAGTGTTTATTCTCAGTATTACGTATAAGAAAGACCCATGGTACCTATGGCAAACACGTACAGTCTCTGTAATACGTATAAGAAAGTCCCATGACACTCATGGCAGATATTTCTTCTCTGTTATGAACCATTTGAAATGTACTTAAAATCGAATACTTTGTAAAAAAAAAAAAAAAATTAAATTTGTTTTTTTTCGAAAAAATGAATAGAACATAAATTATAGATAATAATATTACCTACAATTTTCAACTTGGCCATTTTTCTCTAATTCGCACTGTTTCAATGTAATTCGAAAAATTCAAAAATCGCTGTAGGTAAACATCCGTTTCCGGTTGAAAGATCGCTTTCAAAAATAGGAGGTTTTCATCCCAGGCAAAAATTAATCTTAAGTATAAAATGTCACCTTTCTACGATTTGTCGTATTTGAGTTACAGCGTCTACAGACAGACAGACAGACAGACAAAAAAAAAGACATCATGGCGAAAATAGTCAAAATGGATTCAGGGAAGGTTAAAATTGATAATTCCATCAAAATCCGGATTTCGAAAAAAATCGCGATTACTATACTTACTTATACTATATGTATATTTCATATACATAGGTATAAGAAAGTAAAAATACTCTTACTCCCAAACGACTAATGACGGAAGGCTAAAATTATATATTTAAGATAAACTTTCATCTGGGAAGACATCCACCTTATTTTTATAACAATCACTAAACCGGAAACGGATGTTTATTCTTGTAATTTTTTAATTTTTTTTAAATAAGACAAAAATGTTATAAATAAAAAATGTCGAGTATGTTACTATCTATAATTTATTCCCCATACATTTTTTTCCAACACTTATGATTTAGCCAGAAATATTTTTTTTTTAAATCTTTATTTAGAATAATCTATACTGGTTGCTGGGTGCTTTGACCGTACGGATCACGACTCATACCGTCATGTCGCACGACGACCACTGCAAACTAAATGAAATAGAGTATACAGTGTTTATTCTCAGTATTACGTATAAGAAAGACCCATGGTACCTATGGCAAACACGTACAGTCTCTGTAATACGTATAAGAAAGTCCCATGACACTCATGGCAGATATTTCTTCTCTGTTATGAACCATTTGAAATGTACTTAAAATCGAATACTTTGTAAAAAAAAAAAAAAAATTAAATTTGTTTTTTTTCGAAAAAATGAATAGAACATAAATTATAGATAATAATATTACCTACAATTTTCAACTTGGCCATTTTTCTCTAATTCGCACTGTTTCAATGTAATTCGAAAAATTCAAAAATCGCTGTAGGTAAACATCCGTTTCCGGTTGAAAGATCGCTTTCAAAAATAGGAGGTTTTCATCCCAGGCAAAAATTAATCTTAAGTATAAAATGTCACCTTTCTACGATTTGTCGTATTTGAGTTACAGCGTCTACAGACAGACAGACAGACAGACAAAAAAAAAGACATCATGGCGAAAATAGTCAAAATGGATTCAGGGAAGGTTAAAATTGATAATTCCATCAAAATCCGGATTTCGAAAAAAATCGCGATTACTATACTTACTTATACTATATGTATATTTCATATACATAGGTATAAGAAAGTAAAAATACTCTTACTCCCAAACGACTAATGACGGAAGGCTAAAATTATATATTTAAGATAAACTTTCATCTGGGAAGACATCCACCTTATTTTTATAACAATCACTAAACCGGAAACGGATGTTTATTCTTGTAATTTTTTAATTTTTTTTAAATAAGACAAAAATGTTATAAATAAAAAATGTCGAGTATGTTACTATCTATAATTTATTCCCCATACATTTTTTTCCAACACTTATGATTTAGCCAGAAATATTTTTTTTTTAAATCTTTATTTAGAATAATCTATACTGGTTGCTGGGTGCTTTGACCGTACGGATCACGACTCATACCGTCATGTCGCACGACGACCACTGCAAACTAAATGAAATAGAGTATACAGTGTTTATTCTCAGTATTACGTATAAGAAAGACCCATGGTACCTATGGCAAACACGTACAGTCTCTGTAATACGTATAAGAAAGTCCCATGACACTCATGGCAGATATTTCTTCTCTGTTATGAACCATTTGAAATGTACTTAAAATCGAATACTTTGTAAAAAAAAAAAAAAAATTAAATTTGTTTTTTTTCGAAAAAATGAATAGAACATAAATTATAGATAATAATATTACCTACAATTTTCAACTTGGCCATTTTTCTCTAATTCGCACTGTTTCAATGTAATTCGAAAAATTCAAAAATCGCTGTAGGTAAACATCCGTTTCCGGTTGAAAGATCGCTTTCAAAAATAGGAGGTTTTCATCCCAGGCAAAAATTAATCTTAAGTATAAAATGTCACCTTTCTACGATTTGTCGTATTTGAGTTACAGCGTCTACAGACAGACAGACAGACAGACAAAAAAAAAGACATCATGGCGAAAATAGTCAAAATGGATTCAGGGAAGGTTAAAATTGATAATTCCATCAAAATCCGGATTTCGAAAAAAATCGCGATTACTATACTTACTTATACTATATGTATATTTCATATACATAGGTATAAGAAAGTAAAAATACTCTTACTCCCAAACGACTAATGACGGAAGGCTAAAATTATATATTTAAGATAAACTTTCATCTGGGAAGACATCCACCTTATTTTTATAACAATCACTAAACCGGAAACGGATGTTTATTCTTGTAATTTTTTAATTTTTTTTAAATAAGACAAAAATGTTATAAATAAAAAATGTCGAGTATGTTACTATCTATAATTTATTCCCCATACATTTTTTTCCAACACTTATGATTTAGCCAGAAATATTTTTTTTTTAAATCTTTATTTAGAATAATCTATACTGGTTGCTGGGTGCTTTGACCGTACGGATCACGACTCATACCGTCATGTCGCACGACGACCACTGCAAACTAAATGAAATAGAGTATACAGTGTTTATTCTCAGTATTACGTATAAGAAAGACCCATGGTACCTATGGCAAACACGTACAGTCTCTGTAATACGTATAAGAAAGTCCCATGACACTCATGGCAGATATTTCTTCTCTGTTATGAACCATTTGAAATGTACTTAAAATCGAATACTTTGTAAAAAAAAAAAAAAAATTAAATTTGTTTTTTTTCGAAAAAATGAATAGAACATAAATTATAGATAATAATATTACCTACAATTTTCAACTTGGCCATTTTTCTCTAATTCGCACTGTTTCAATGTAATTCGAAAAATTCAAAAATCGCTGTAGGTAAACATCCGTTTCCGGTTGAAAGATCGCTTTCAAAAATAGGAGGTTTTCATCCCAGGCAAAAATTAATCTTAAGTATAAAATGTCACCTTTCTACGATTTGTCGTATTTGAGTTACAGCGTCTACAGACAGACAGACAGACAGACAAAAAAAAAGACATCATGGCGAAAATAGTCAAAATGGATTCAGGGAAGGTTAAAATTGATAATTCCATCAAAATCCGGATTTCGAAAAAAATCGCGATTACTATACTTACTTATACTATATGTATATTTCATATACATAGGTATAAGAAAGTAAAAATACTCTTACTCCCAAACGACTAATGACGGAAGGCTAAAATTATATATTTAAGATAAACTTTCATCTGGGAAGACATCCACCTTATTTTTATAACAATCACTAAACCGGAAACGGATGTTTATTCTTGTAATTTTTTAATTTTTTTTAAATAAGACAAAAATGTTATAAATAAAAAATGTCGAGTATGTTACTATCTATAATTTATTCCCCATACATTTTTTTCCAACACTTATGATTTAGCCAGAAATATTTTTTTTTTAAATCTTTATTTAGAATAATCTATACTGGTTGCTGGGTGCTTTGACCGTACGGATCACGACTCATACCGTCATGTCGCACGACGACCACTGCAAACTAAATGAAATAGAGTATACAGTGTTTATTCTCAGTATTACGTATAAGAAAGACCCATGGTACCTATGGCAAACACGTACAGTCTCTGTAATACGTATAAGAAAGTCCCATGACACTCATGGCAGATATTTCTTCTCTGTTATGAACCATTTGAAATGTACTTAAAATCGAATACTTTGTAAAAAAAAAAAAAAAATTAAATTTGTTTTTTTTCGAAAAAATGAATAGAACATAAATTATAGATAATAATATTACCTACAATTTTCAACTTGGCCATTTTTCTCTAATTCGCACTGTTTCAATGTAATTCGAAAAATTCAAAAATCGCTGTAGGTAAACATCCGTTTCCGGTTGAAAGATCGCTTTCAAAAATAGGAGGTTTTCATCCCAGGCAAAAATTAATCTTAAGTATAAAATGTCACCTTTCTACGATTTGTCGTATTTGAGTTACAGCGTCTACAGACAGACAGACAGACAGACAAAAAAAAAGACATCATGGCGAAAATAGTCAAAATGGATTCAGGGAAGGTTAAAATTGATAATTCCATCAAAATCCGGATTTCGAAAAAAATCGCGATTACTATACTTACTTATACTATATGTATATTTCATATACATAGGTATAAGAAAGTAAAAATACTCTTACTCCCAAACGACTAATGACGGAAGGCTAAAATTATATATTTAAGATAAACTTTCATCTGGGAAGACATCCACCTTATTTTTATAACAATCACTAAACCGGAAACGGATGTTTATTCTTGTAATTTTTTAATTTTTTTTAAATAAGACAAAAATGTTATAAATAAAAAATGTCGAGTATGTTACTATCTATAATTTATTCCCCATACATTTTTTTCCAACACTTATGATTTAGCCAGAAATATTTTTTTTTTAAATCTTTATTTAGAATAATCTATACTGGTTGCTGGGTGCTTTGACCGTACGGATCACGACTCATACCGTCATGTCGCACGACGACCACTGCAAACTAAATGAAATAGAGTATACAGTGTTTATTCTCAGTATTACGTATAAGAAAGACCCATGGTACCTATGGCAAACACGTACAGTCTCTGTAATACGTATAAGAAAGTCCCATGACACTCATGGCAGATATTTCTTCTCTGTTATGAACCATTTGAAATGTACTTAAAATCGAATACTTTGTAAAAAAAAAAAAAAAATTAAATTTGTTTTTTTTCGAAAAAATGAATAGAACATAAATTATAGATAATAATATTACCTACAATTTTCAACTTGGCCATTTTTCTCTAATTCGCACTGTTTCAATGTAATTCGAAAAATTCAAAAATCGCTGTAGGTAAACATCCGTTTCCGGTTGAAAGATCGCTTTCAAAAATAGGAGGTTTTCATCCCAGGCAAAAATTAATCTTAAGTATAAAATGTCACCTTTCTACGATTTGTCGTATTTGAGTTACAGCGTCTACAGACAGACAGACAGACAGACAAAAAAAAAGACATCATGGCGAAAATAGTCAAAATGGATTCAGGGAAGGTTAAAATTGATAATTCCATCAAAATCCGGATTTCGAAAAAAATCGCGATTACTATACTTACTTATACTATATGTATATTTCATATACATAGGTATAAGAAAGTAAAAATACTCTTACTCCCAAACGACTAATGACGGAAGGCTAAAATTATATATTTAAGATAAACTTTCATCTGGGAAGACATCCACCTTATTTTTATAACAATCACTAAACCGGAAACGGATGTTTATTCTTGTAATTTTTTAATTTTTTTTAAATAAGACAAAAATGTTATAAATAAAAAATGTCGAGTATGTTACTATCTATAATTTATTCCCCATACATTTTTTTCCAACACTTATGATTTAGCCAGAAATATTTTTTTTTTAAATCTTTATTTAGAATAATCTATACTGGTTGCTGGGTGCTTTGACCGTACGGATCACGACTCATACCGTCATGTCGCACGACGACCACTGCAAACTAAATGAAATAGAGTATACAGTGTTTATTCTCAGTATTACGTATAAGAAAGACCCATGGTACCTATGGCAAACACGTACAGTCTCTGTAATACGTATAAGAAAGTCCCATGACACTCATGGCAGATATTTCTTCTCTGTTATGAACCATTTGAAATGTACTTAAAATCGAATACTTTGTAAAAAAAAAAAAAAAATTAAATTTGTTTTTTTTCGAAAAAATGAATAGAACATAAATTATAGATAATAATATTACCTACAATTTTCAACTTGGCCATTTTTCTCTAATTCGCACTGTTTCAATGTAATTCGAAAAATTCAAAAATCGCTGTAGGTAAACATCCGTTTCCGGTTGAAAGATCGCTTTCAAAAATAGGAGGTTTTCATCCCAGGCAAAAATTAATCTTAAGTATAAAATGTCACCTTTCTACGATTTGTCGTATTTGAGTTACAGCGTCTACAGACAGACAGACAGACAGACAAAAAAAAAGACATCATGGCGAAAATAGTCAAAATGGATTCAGGGAAGGTTAAAATTGATAATTCCATCAAAATCCGGATTTCGAAAAAAATCGCGATTACTATACTTACTTATACTATATGTATATTTCATATACATAGGTATAAGAAAGTAAAAATACTCTTACTCCCAAACGACTAATGACGGAAGGCTAAAATTATATATTTAAGATAAACTTTCATCTGGGAAGACATCCACCTTATTTTTATAACAATCACTAAACCGGAAACGGATGTTTATTCTTGTAATTTTTTAATTTTTTTTAAATAAGACAAAAATGTTATAAATAAAAAATGTCGAGTATGTTACTATCTATAATTTATTCCCCATACATTTTTTTCCAACACTTATGATTTAGCCAGAAATATTTTTTTTTTAAATCTTTATTTAGAATAATCTATACTGGTTGCTGGGTGCTTTGACCGTACGGATCACGACTCATACCGTCATGTCGCACGACGACCACTGCAAACTAAATGAAATAGAGTATACAGTGTTTATTCTCAGTATTACGTATAAGAAAGACCCATGGTACCTATGGCAAACACGTACAGTCTCTGTAATACGTATAAGAAAGTCCCATGACACTCATGGCAGATATTTCTTCTCTGTTATGAACCATTTGAAATGTACTTAAAATCGAATACTTTGTAAAAAAAAAAAAAAAATTAAATTTGTTTTTTTTCGAAAAAATGAATAGAACATAAATTATAGATAATAATATTACCTACAATTTTCAACTTGGCCATTTTTCTCTAATTCGCACTGTTTCAATGTAATTCGAAAAATTCAAAAATCGCTGTAGGTAAACATCCGTTTCCGGTTGAAAGATCGCTTTCAAAAATAGGAGGTTTTCATCCCAGGCAAAAATTAATCTTAAGTATAAAATGTCACCTTTCTACGATTTGTCGTATTTGAGTTACAGCGTCTACAGACAGACAGACAGACAGACAAAAAAAAAGACATCATGGCGAAAATAGTCAAAATGGATTCAGGGAAGGTTAAAATTGATAATTCCATCAAAATCCGGATTTCGAAAAAAATCGCGATTACTATACTTACTTATACTATATGTATATTTCATATACATAGGTATAAGAAAGTAAAAATACTCTTACTCCCAAACGACTAATGACGGAAGGCTAAAATTATATATTTAAGATAAACTTTCATCTGGGAAGACATCCACCTTATTTTTATAACAATCACTAAACCGGAAACGGATGTTTATTCTTGTAATTTTTTAATTTTTTTTAAATAAGACAAAAATGTTATAAATAAAAAATGTCGAGTATGTTACTATCTATAATTTATTCCCCATACATTTTTTTCCAACACTTATGATTTAGCCAGAAATATTTTTTTTTTAAATCTTTATTTAGAATAATCTATACTGGTTGCTGGGTGCTTTGACCGTACGGATCACGACTCATACCGTCATGTCGCACGACGACCACTGCAAACTAAATGAAATAGAGTATACAGTGTTTATTCTCAGTATTACGTATAAGAAAGACCCATGGTACCTATGGCAAACACGTACAGTCTCTGTAATACGTATAAGAAAGTCCCATGACACTCATGGCAGATATTTCTTCTCTGTTATGAACCATTTGAAATGTACTTAAAATCGAATACTTTGTAAAAAAAAAAAAAAAATTAAATTTGTTTTTTTTCGAAAAAATGAATAGAACATAAATTATAGATAATAATATTACCTACAATTTTCAACTTGGCCATTTTTCTCTAATTCGCACTGTTTCAATGTAATTCGAAAAATTCAAAAATCGCTGTAGGTAAACAACCGTTTCCGGTTGAAAGATCGCTTTCAAAAATAGGAGGTTTTCATCCCAGGCAAAAATTAATCTTAAGTATAAAATGTCACCTTTCTACGATTTGTCGTATTTGAGTTACAGCGTCTACAGACAGACAGACAGACAGACAAAAAAAAAGACATCATGGCGAAAATAGTCAAAATGGATTCAGGGAAGGTTAAAATTGATAATTCCATCAAAATCCGGATTTCGAAAAAAATCGCGATTACTATACTTACTTATACTATATGTATATTTCATATACATAGGTATAAGAAAGTAAAAATACTCTTACTCCCAAACGACTAATGACGGAAGGCTAAAATTATATATTTAAGATAAACTTTCATCTGGGAAGACATCCACCTTATTTTTATAACAATCACTAAACCGGAAACGGATGTTTATTCTTGTAATTTTTTAATTTTTTTTAAATAAGACAAAAATGTTATAAATAAAAAATGTCGAGTATGTTACTATCTATAATTTATTCCCCATACATTTTTTTCCAACACTTATGATTTAGCCAGAAATATTTTTTTTTTAAATCTTTATTTAGAATAATCTATACTGGTTGCTGGGTGCTTTGACCGTACGGATCACGACTCATACCGTCATGTCGCACGACGACCACTGCAAACTAAATGAAATAGAGTATACAGTGTTTATTCTCAGTATTACGTATAAGAAAGACCCATGGTACCTATGGCAAACACGTACAGTCTCTGTAATACGTATAAGAAAGTCCCATGACACTCATGGCAGATATTTCTTCTCTGTTATGAACCATTTGAAATGTACTTAAAATCGAATACTTT
>CASGGX010000011.1:0-32034 GCA_949319165.1 Sialis lutaria | reverse complement strand
AACCTAACCTAACCTAACCTAACCTAACCTAACCCAACCAACTCGATTCACGAAATTAGATTTTTTTGTACTAAATGATATGAACTGAAATGTCTTAAATAGCTTTAATTCGTCTTAAAACAACCAAATCGATGTAAATTGACTTGATTTTACTGATTTTGAAGCAATCGGATCGATTCACGAAATTCGAATTTTTTTTACTAAATGATATGAACTAAAATGTCTTAAATACCTCTAATTCGTCTTAAAACGACCGAATCGATGCAAATTGACAAGATTTTACTTATTTCGAAGCAATCGGAACGATTCACGAAATTTGATGTTACGATGTTAGTAAAATCGAGTCAATATGCATCAATTCGGTCGTTTTACGACGAAATAGAGCTATTTATGACATAAATCATATAAACTCAAATGTCTTAAAAACCTCTAAAACGACTGAATTGATGCAAATTGACTCGATTTTATTGATTTCGAAGCAATCGGATTGATTCACGAAATTCGAAATTTTTGTACTAAATGATATGATCTGAAATGTCTTAAATGGCTTTAATTCGTCTTAAAACGACTGAATCGATGCAAATTGACAAGATTTTACTGATTTCGAAGCAATCGGATCGATTCACGAAATTCGAATTTTTTTTACTAAATGATATGAACTGAAATGTCTTAAATACATCTAATTCGTCTTAAAACGACCGAATCGATGCAAATTGACAAGATTTTTGTGATTTCGAAGCAATCGGATCGATTAACGAAATTCAACCTAACCTAACCTAACCTAACCCAACCAACTCGATTCACGAAATTAGATTTTTTTGTACTAAATGATATGAACTGAAATGTCTTAAATAGCTTTAATTCGTCTTAAAACGACCAAATCGATGTAAATTGACTTGATTTACTGATTTCGAAGCAATCGGATCGATTCACGAAATTCGAATTTTTTTTACTAAATGATATGAACTGAAATGTCTTAAATACCTCTAATTCGTCTTAAAACGACCGAATCGATGCAAATTGACAAGATTTTACTTATTTCGAAGCAATCGGAACGATTCACGAAATTTGATGTTACGATGTTAGTAAAATCGAGTCAATATGCATCAATTCGGTCGTTTTACGACGAAATAGAGCTATTTATGACATAAATCATATGAACTGAAATGTCTTAAAAACCTCTAAAACGACTGAATTGATGCAAATTGACTCGATTTTATTGATTTCGAAGCAATCGGATTGATTCACGAAATTCGAAATTTTTGTACTAAATGATATGAACTGAAATGTCTTAAATGGCTCTAATTCGTCTTAAAACGACTGAATCGATGCAAATTGACAAGATTTTACTGATTTCGAAGCAATCGGATCGATTCACGAAATTCGAATTTTTTTTACTAAATGATATGAACTGAAATGTCTTAAATACATCTAATTCGTCTTAAAACGACCGAATCGATGCAAATTGACAAGATTTTTGTGATTTCGAAGCAATCGGATCGATTAACGAAATTCAACCTAACCTAACCTAACCTAACCCAACCAACTCGATTCACGAAATTAGATTTTTTTGTACTAAATGATATGATCTGAAATGTCTTAAATGGCTTTAATTCGTCTTAAAACGACTGAATCGATGCAAATTGAAAAGATTTTACTGATTTCGAAGCAATCGGATCGATTCACGAAATTCGAATTTTTTTTACTAAATGATATGAACTGAAATGTCTTAAATACCTCTAATTCGTCTTAAAACGACCGAATCGATGCTAATTGACAAGATTTTACTTATTTTGAAGCAATCGGAACGATTCACGAAATTTGATGTTACGAAGTTAGTAAAATCGAGTCAATATGCATCAATTCGGTCGTTTTACGACGAAATAGAGCTATTTATGACATAAATCATATAAACTGAAATGTCTTAAAAACCTCTAAAACGACTGAATTGATGCAAATTGACTCGATTTTATTGATTTCGAAGCAATCGGATTGATTCACGAAATTCGAAATTTTTGTAATAAATGATATGAACTGAAATGTCTTAAATGGCTCTAATTCGTCTTAAAACGACTGAATCGATGCAAATTGACAAGATTTTACTGATTTCGAAGCAATCCGATCGATTCACGAAATTCGAATTTTTTTTACTAAATGATATGAACTGAAATGTCTTAAATACATCTAATTCGTCTTAAAACGACCGAATCGATGCAAATTGACAAGATTTTTGTGATTTCGAAGCAATCGGATCGATTAACGAAATTCAACCTAACCTAACCCAACCAACTCGATTCACGAAATTAGATTTTTTTGTACTAAATTATATTAACTGAAATGTCTTAAATAGCTTTAATTCGTCTTAAAACAACCAAATCGATGTAAATTGACTTGATTTTACTGATTTCGAAGCAATCGGATCGATTCACGAAATTCGAATTTTTTTTACTAAATGATATGAACTGAAATGTCTTAAATACCTCTAATTCGTCTTAAAACGACCGAATCGATGCTAATTGACAAGATTTTACTTATTTCGAAGCAATCGGAACGATGCACGAAATTTGATGTTACGAAGTTAGTAAAATCGTTTCAATTTGCATCAATTCGGTCGTTTTACGACGAAATAGAGCTATTTATGACATAAATCATATAAACTGAAATGTCTTAAAAACCTCTAAAACGACTGAATTGATGCAAATTGACTCGATTTTATTGATTTCGAAGCAATCGGATTGATTCACGAAATTCGAAATTTTGTACTAAATGATATGATCTGAAATGTCTTAAATGGCTTTACTTCGTCTTAAAACGACTGAATCGATGCAAATTGACTCGATTTTACTGGTTTCAAAGGAATCGGATCGATTCACGAAATTAGAATTTTTTGTACTAAATGATATGAACTGAAATGTCTTAAATACCTCTAATTCGTCTTAAAACGACCGATCGATGCAACTTGACAAGATTTTTGTGATTTCGAAGCAATCGGATCGATTCACGAAATTCAACCTAACCTAACCTAACCTAACCTAACCTAACCTAACCTAACCTAACCTAACCTAACCTAACCTAACCTAACCTAACCTAACCTAACCTAACCCAACCAACTCGATTCACGAAATTAGATTTTTTTTGTACTAAATTATATGAACTGAAATGTCTTAAATAGCTTTAATTCGTCTTAAAACAACTAAATCGATGTAAATTGACTTGATTTTACTGATTTCGAAGCAATCGGATCGATTCACGAAATTCGAATTTTTTTTACTAAATGATATGAACTGAAATGTCTTAAATACCTCTAATTCGTCTTAAAACGACCGAATCGATGCAAATTGACAAGATTTTACTTATTTCGAAGCAATCGGAACGATTCACGAAATTTGATGTTACGAAGTTAGTAAAATCGAGTCAATATGCATCAATTCGGTCGTTTTACGACGAAATAGAGCTATTTATGACATAAATCATATGGACTGAAATGTCTTAAAAACCTCTAAAACGACTGAATTGATGCAAATTTACTCGATTTTATTGATTTCGAAGCAATCGGATTGATTCACGAAATTCGAAATTTTTGTACTAAATGATATGAACTGAAATGTCTTAAATGGCTCTAATTCGTCTTAAAACGACTGAATCGATGCAAATTGACAAGATTATACTGATTTCGAAGCAATCCGATCGATTCACGAAATTCGAATTTTTTGTACTAAATGATATGAACTGAAATGTCTTAAATAGCTCTAATTCGTCGTAATTCGACCGAATCGATGCAAATTGACAAGATTTTACTGATTTCGAAGCAATCGGATCGATTCAGGAAATTCGATTTTTTTTTACTAAATGATATGAACTGAAATGTCTTAAATAGCTCTAACTCGTCTTAAAACGACCGAATCGATGCAAATTGACAAGATTTTACTTATTTCGAAGCAATCGGAACGATTCACGAAATTTGATGTTAGTAACCTAACCTAACCTAACCTAACCTAACCTAACCTAACCTAACCTAACCTAACCCAACCAACTCGATTCACGAAATTAGATTTTTTTGTACTAAATTATATGAACTGAAATGTCTTAAATAGCTTTAATTCGTCTTAAAACAACCAAATCGATGTAAATTGACTTGATTTTACTGATTTCGAAGCAATCGGATCGATTCACGAAATTCGAATTTTTTTTACTAAATGATATGAACTGAAATGTCTTAAATACCTCTAATTCGTCTTAAAACGACCGAATCGATGCAAATTGACAAGATTTTACTTATTTCGAAGCAATCGGAACGATTCAAGAAATTTGATGTTACGAAGTTAGTAAAATCGAGTCAATATGCATCAATTCGGTCGTTTTACGACGAAATAGAGCTATTTATGACATAAATCATATGGACTGAAATGTCTTAAAAACCTCTAAAACGACTGAATTGATGCAAATTTACTCGATTTTATTGATTTCGAAGCAATCGGATTGATTCACGAAATTCGAAATTTTTGTACTAAATGATATGAACTGAAATGTCTTAAATGGCTCTAATTCGTCTTAAAACGACTGAATCGATGCAAATTGACAAGATTTTACTGATTTCGAAGCAATCCGATCGATTCACGAAATTCGAATTTTTTGTACTAAATGATATGAACTGAAATGTCTTAAATAGCTCTAATTCGTCGTAATTCGACCGAATCGATGCAAATTGACAAGATTTTACTGATTTCGAAGCAATCGGATCGATTCAGGAAATTCGATTTTTTTTTACTAAATGATATGAACTGAAATGTCTTAAATACCTCTAATTCGTCTTAAAACGACCGAATCGATGCAAATTGACAAGATTTTACTTATTTCGAAGCAATCGGAACGATTCACGAAATTTGATGTTAGTAACCTAACCTAACCTAACCTAACCTAACCTAACCTAACCTAACCTAACCTAACCTAACCTAACCTAACCTAACCCAACCAACTCGATTCACGAAATTAGATTTTTTTGTACTAAATTATATGAACTGAAATGTCTTAAATAGCTTTAATTCGTCTTAAAACAACCAAATCGATGTAAATTGACTTGATTTTACTGATTTCGAAGCAATCGGATCGATTCACGAAATTCGAATTTTTTTTACTAAATGATATGAACTGAAATGTCTTAAATACCTCTAATTCGTCTTAAAACGACCGAATCGATGCAAATTGACAAGATTTTACTTATTTCGAAGCAATCGGAACGATTCAAGAAATTTGATGTTACGAAGTTAGTAAAATCGAGTCAATATGCATCAATTCGGTCGTTTTACGACGAAATAGAGCTATTTATGACATAAATCATTTGGACTGAAATGTCTTAAAAACCTCTAAAACGACTGAATTGATGCAAATTTACTCGATTTTATTGATTTCGAAGCAATCGGATTGATTCACGAAATTCGAAATTTTTGTACTAAATGATATGAACTGAAATGTCTTAAATGGCTCTAATTCGTCTTAAAACGACTGAATCGATGCAAATTGACAAGATTATACTGATTTCGAAGCAATCCGATCGATTCACGAAATTCGAATTTTTTGTACTAAATGATATGAACTGAAATGTCTTAAATAGCTCTAATTCGTCGTAATTCGACCGAATCGATGCAAATTGACAAGATTTTACTGATTTCGAAGCAATCGGATCGATTCAGGAAATTCGATTTTTTTTTACTAAATGATATGAACTGAAATGTCTTAAATAGCTCTAATTCGTCTTAAAACGACCGAATCGATGCAAATTGACAAGATTTTACTTATTTCGAAGCAATCGGAACGATTCACGAAATTTGATGTTAATAACCTAACCTAACCTAACCTAACCTAACCTAACCTAACCTAACCTAACCTAACCTAACCCAACCAACTCGATTCACGAAATTAGATTTTTTTGTACTAAATTATATGAACTGAAATGTCTTAATTAGCTTTAATTCATCTTAAAACGACCAAATCGATGTAAATTGACTTGATTTTACTGATTTCGAAGCAATCGGATCGATTCACGAAATTCGAATTTTTTTTACTAAATGATATGAACTGAAATGTCTTAAATACCTCTAATTCGTCTTAAAACGACCGAATCGATGCAAAATGACAAGATTTTACTTATTTCGAAGCAATCGGAACGATTCACGAAATTTGATGTTACGAAGTTAGTAAAATCGAGTCAATATGCATCAATTCGGTCGTTTTACGACGAAATAGAGCTATTTATGACATAAATCATATGGACTGAAATGTCTTAAAAACCTCTAAAACGACTGAATTGATGCAAATTTACTCGATTTTATTGATTTCGAAGCAATCGGATTGATTCACGAAATTCGAAATTTTTGTACTAAATGATATGAACTGAAATGTCTTAAATGGCTCTAATTCGTCTTAAAACGACTGAATCGATGCAAATTGACAAGATTATACTGATTTCGAAGCAATCCGATCGATTCACGAAATTCGAATTTTTTGTACTAAATGATATGAACTGAAATGTCTTAAATAGCTCTAATTCGTCGTAATTCGACCGAATCGATGCAAATTGACAAGATTTTACTGATTTCGAAGCAATCGGATCGATTCAGGAAATTCGATTTTTTTTTACTAAATGATATAAACTGAAATGTCTTAAATACCTCTAATTCGTCTTAAAACGACCGAATCGATGCAAATTGACAAGATTTTACTTATTTCGAAGCAATCGGAACGATTCACGAAATTTGATGTTAATAACCTAACCTAACCTAACCTAACCTAACCTAACCCAACCAACTCGATTCACGAAATTAGATTTTTTTGTACTAAATTATATGAACTGAAATGTCTTAAATAGCTTTAATTCGTCTTAAAACGACCAAATCGATGTAAATTGACTTTATTTTACTGATTTCGAAGCAATCGGATCGATTCACGAAATTCGAATTTTTTTTTACTAAATGATATGAACTGAAATGTCTTAAATACCTCTAATTCGTCTTAAAACGACCGAATCGATGCAAATTGACAAGATTTTACTTATTTCGAAGCAATCGGAACGATTCACGAAATTTGATGTTAGTAACCTAACCTAACCTAACCTAACCTAACCTAACCTAACCTAACCTAACCTAACCTAACCTAACCCAACCAACTCGATTCACGAAATTAGATTTTTTTGTACTAAATTATATGAACTGAAATGTCTTAAATAGCTTTAATTCATCTTAAAACGACCAAATCGATGTAAATTGACTTGATTTTACTGATTTCGAAGCAATCGGATCGATTCACGAAATTCGAATTTTTTTTACTAAATGATATGAACTGAAATGTCTTAAATACCTCTAATTCGTCTTAAAACGACCGAATCGATGCAAAATGACAAGATTTTACTTATTTCGAAGCAATCGGAACGATTCACGAAATTTGATGTTACGAAGTTAGTAAAATCGAGTCAATATGCATCAATTCGGTCGTTTTACGACGAAATAGAGCTATTTATGACATAAATCATATGGACTGAAATGTCTTAAAAACCTCTAAAACGACTGAATTGATGCAAATTTACTCGATTTTATTGATTTCGAAGCAATCGGATTGATTCACGAAATTCGAAATTTTTGTACTAAATGATATGAACTGAAATGTCTTAAATGGCTCTAATTCGTCTTAAAACGACTGAATCGATGCAAATTGACAAGATTTTACTGATTTCGAAGCAATCCGATCGATTCACGAAATTCGAATTTTTTGTACTAAATTATATGAACTGAAATGTCTTAAATAGCTTTAATTCGTCTTAAAACAACCAAATCGATGTAAATTGACTTGATTTTACTGATTTCGAAGCAATCGGATCGATTCACGAATTCGAATTTTTTTTACTAAATGATATGAACTGAAATGTCTTAAATACCTCTAATTCGTCTTAAAACGACCGAATCGATGCAAATTGACAAGATTTTACTTATTTCGAAGCAATCGGAACGATTCAAGAAATTTGATGTTACGAAGTTAGTAAAATCGAGTCAATATGCATCAATTCGGTCGTTTTACGACGAAATAGAGCTATTTATGACATAAATCATATGGACTGAAATGTCTTAAAAACCTCTAAAACGACTGAATTGATGCAAATTTACTCGATTTTATTGATTTCGAAGCAATCGGATTGATTCACGAAATTCGAAATTTTTGTACTAAATGATATGAACTGAAATGTCTTAAATGGCTCTAATTCGTCTTAAAACGACTGAATCGATGCAAATTGACAAGATTTTACTGATTTCGAAGCAATCCGATCGATTCACGAAATTCGAATTTTTTGTACTAAATGATATGAACTGAAATGTCTTAAATAGCTCTAATTCGTCGTAATTCGACCGAATCGATGCAAATTGACAAGATTTTACTGATTTCGAAGCAATCGGATCGATTCAGGAAATTCGATTTTTTTTTACTAAATGATATGAACTGAAATGTCTTAAATAGCTCTAATTCGTCTTAAAACGACCGAATCGATGCAAATTGACAAGATTTTACTTATTTCGAAGCAATCGGAACGATTCACGAAATTTGATGTTAGTAACGTAACCTAACCTAACCTAACCTAACCTAACCTAACCTAACCTAACCTAACCTAACCTAACCTAACCTAACCTAACCCAACCAACTCGATTCACGAAATTAGATTTTTTTGTACTAAATTATATGAACTGAAATGTCTTAAATAGCTTTAATTCGTCTTAAAACAACCAAATCGATGTAAATTGACTTGATTTTACTGATTTCGAAGCAATCGGATCGATTCACGAAATTCGAATTTTTTTTACTAAATGATATGAACTGAAATGTCTTAAATACCTCTAATTCGTCTTAAAACGACCGAATCGATGCAAATTGACAAGATTTTACTTATTTCGAAGCAATCGGAACGATTCAAGAAATTTGATGTTACGAAGTTAGTAAAATCGAGTCAATATGCATCAATTCGGTCGTTTTACGACGAAATAGAGCTATTTATGACATAAATCATATGGACTGAAATGTCTTAAAAACCTCTAAAACGACTGAATTGATGCAAATTTACTCGATTTTATTGATTTCGAAGCAATCGGATTGATTCACGAAATTCGAAATTTTTGTACTAAATGATATGAACTGAAATGTCTTAAATGGCTCTAATTCGTCTTAAAACGACTGAATCGATGCAAATTGACAAGATTTTACTGATTTCGAAGCAATCCGATCGATTCACGAAATTCGAATTTTTTGTACTAAATGATATGAACTGAAATGTCTTAAATAGCTCTAATTCGTCGTAATTCGACCGAATCGATGCAAATTGACAAGATTTTACTGATTTCGAAGCAATCGGATCGATTCAGGAAATTCGATTTTTTTTTACTAAATGATATAAACTGAAATGTCTTAAATACCTCTAATTCGTCTTAAAACGACCGAATCGATGCAAATTGACAAGATTTTACTTATTTCGAAGCAATCGGAACGATTCACGAAATTTGATGTTAATAACCTAACCTAACCTAACCTAACCTAACCTAACCTAACCTAACCTAACCCAACCAACTCGATTCACGAAATTAGATTTTTTTGTACTAAATTATATGAACTGAAATGTCTTAATTAGCTTTAATTCATCTTAAAACGACCAAATCGATGTAAATTGACTTGATTTTACTGATTTCGAAGCAATCGGATCGATTCACGAAATTCGAATTTTTTTTACTAAATGATATGAACTGAAATGTCTTAAATACCTCTAATTCGTCTTAAAACGACCGAATCGATACAAAATGACAAGATTTTACTTATTTCGAAGCAATCGGAACGATTCACGAAATTTGATGTTACGAAGTTAGTAAAATCGAGTCAATATGCATCAATTCGGTCGTTTTACGACGAAATAGAGCTATTTATGACATAAATCATATGGACTGAAATGTCTTAAAAACCTCTAAAACGACTGAATTGATGCAAATTTACTCGATTTTATTGATTTCGAAGCAATCGGATTGATTCACGAAATTCGAAATTTTTGTACTAAATGATATGAACTGAAATGTCTTAAATGGCTCTAATTCGTCGTAATTCGACCGAATCGATGCAAATTGACAAGATTTTACTGATTTCGAAGCAATCGGATCGATTCAGGAAATTCGATTTTTTTTTACTAAATGATATAAACTGAAATGTCTTAAATACCTCTAATTCGTCTTTAAAACGACCGAATCGATGCAAATTGACAAGATTTTACTTATTTCGAAGCAATCGGAACGATTCACGAAATTTGATTTTAATAACCTAACCTAACCTAACCTAACCTAACCTAACCCAACCAACTCGATTCACGAAATTAGATTTTTTTGTACTAAATTATATGAACTGAAATGTCTTAAATAGCTTTAATTCGTCTTAAAACAACCAAATCGATGTAAATTGACTTGATTTTACTGATTTCGAAGCAATCGGATCGATTCACGAAATTCGAATTTTTTTTACTAAATGATATGAACTGAAATGTCTTAAATACCTCTAATTCGTCTTAAAACGACCGAATCGATGCAAATTGACAAGATTTTACTTATTTCGAAGCAATCGGAACGATTCAAGAAATTTGATGTTACGAAGTTAGTAAAATCGAGTCAATATGCATCAATTCGGTCGTTTTACGACGAAATAGAGCTATTTATGACATAAATCATATGGACTGAAATGTCTTAAAAACCTCTAAAACGACTGAATTGATGCAAATTTACTCGATTTTATTGATTTCGAAGCAATCGGATCGATTCAGGAAATTCGATTTTTTTTTACTAAATGATATAAACTGAAATGTCTTAAATACCTCTAATTCGTCTTAAAACGACCGAATCGATGCAAATTGACAAGATTTTACTTATTTCGAAGCAATCGGAACGATTCACGAAATTTGATGTTAATAACCTAACCTAACCTAACCTAACCTAACCTAACCTAACCTAACCTAACCCAACCAACTCGATTCACGAAATTAGATTTTTTTGTACTAAATTATATGAACTGAAATGTCTTAATTAGCTTTAATTCATCTTAAAACGACCAAATCGATGTAAATTGACTTGATTTTACTGATTTCGAAGCAATCGGATCGATTCACGAAATTCGAATTTTTTTAACTAAATGATATGAACTGAAATGTCTTAAATACCTCTAATTCGTCTTAAAACGACCGAATCGATGCAAAATGACAAGATTTTACTTATTTCGAAGCAATCGGAACGATTCACGAAATTTGATGTTACGAAGTTAGTAAAATCGAGTCAATATGCATCAATTCGGTCGTTTTACGACGAAATAGAGCTATTTATGACATAAATCATATGGACTGAAATGTCTTAAAAACCTCTAAAACGACTGAATTGATGCAAATTTACTCGATTTTATTGATTTCGAAGCAATCGGATTGATTCACGAAATTCGAAATTTTTGTACTAAATGATATGAACTGAAATGTCTTAAATGGCTCTAATTCGTCTTAAAACGACTGAATCGATGCAAATTGACAAGATTATACTGATTTCGAAGCAATCCGATCGATTCACGAAATTCGAATTTTTTGTACTAAATGATATGAACTGAAATGTCTTAAATAGCTCTAATTCGTCGTAATTCGACCGAATCGATGCAAATTGACAAGATTTTACTGATTTCGAAGCAATCGGATCGATTCAGGAAATTCGATTTTTTTTTTACTAAATGATATGAACTGAAATGTCTTAAATACCTCTAATTCGTCTTAAAACGACCGAATCGATGCAAATTGACAAGATTTTACTTATTTCGAAGCAATCGGAACGATTCACGAAATTTGATGTTAGTAACCTAACCTAACCTAACCTAACCTAACCAACCAACTCGATTCACGAAATTAGATTTTTTTGTACTAAATTATATGAACTGAAATGTCTTAAATAGCTTTAATTCGTCTTAAAACAACCAAATCGATGTAAATTGACTTGATTTTACTGATTTCGAAGCAATCGGATCGATTCACGAAATTCGAATTTTTTTTTACTAAATGATATGAACTGAAATGTCTTAAATACCTCTAATTCGTCTTAAAACGACCGAATCGATGCAAATTGACAAGATTTTACTTATTTCGAAGCAATCGGAACGATTCAAGAAATTTGATGTTACGAAGTTAGTAAAATCGAGTCAATATGCATCAATTCGGTCGTTTTACGACGAAATAGAGCTATTTATGACATAAATCATATGGACTGAAATGTCTTAAAAACCTCTAAAACGACTGAATTGATGCAAATTTACTCGATTTTATTGATTTCGAAGCAATCGGATTGATTCACGAAATTCGAAATTTTTGTACTAAATGATATGAACTGAAATGTCTTAAATGGCTCTAATTCGTCTTAAAACGACTGAATCGATGCAAATTGACAAGATTTTACTGATTTCGAAGCAATCCGATCGATTCACGAAATTCGAATTTTTTGTACTAAATGATATGAACTGAAATGTCTTAAAAACCTCTAAAACGACTGAATTGATGCAAATTTACTCGATTTTATTGATTTCGAAGCAATCGGATTGATTCACGAAATTCGAAATTTTTGTACTAAATGATATGAACTGAAATGTCTTAAATGGCTCTAATTCGTCTTAAAACGACTGAATCGATGCAAATTGACAAGATTTTACTGATTTCGAAGCAATCCGATCGATTCACGAAATTCGAATTTTTTGTACTAAATGATATGAACTGAAATGTCTTAAATAGCTCTAATTCGTCGTAATTCGACCGAATCGATGCAAATTGACAAGATTTTACTGATTTCGAAGCAATCGGATCGATTCAGGAAATTCGATTTTTTTTTTACTAAATGATATGAACTGAAATGTCTTAAATACCTCTAATTCGTCTTAAAACGACCGAATCGATGCAAATTGACAAGATTTTACTTATTTCGAAGCAATCGGAACGATTCACGAAATTTGATGTTAGTAACCTAACCTAACCTAACCTAACCTAACCTAACCTAACCTAACCTAACCCAACCAACTCGATTCACGAAATTAGATTTTTTTGTACTAAATTATATGAACTGAAATGTCTTAAATAGCTTTAATTCGTCTTAAAACGACCAAATCGATGTAAATTGACTTTATTTTACTGATTTCGAAGCAATCGGATCGATTCACGAAATTCGAATTTTTTTTACTAAATGATATGAACTGAAATGTCTTAAATACCTCTAATTCGTCTTAAAACGACCGAATCGATGCAAATTGACAAGATTTTACTTATTTCGAAGCAATCGGAACGATTCACGAAATTTGATGTTAGTAACCTAACCTAACCTAACCTAACCTAACCTACTAACCTAACCTAACCTAACCTAACCTAACCTAACCTAACCTAACCTAACCTAACCCAACCAAACTCGATTCACGAAATTAGATTTTTTTGTACTAAATTATATGAACTGAAATGTCTTAAATAGCTTTAATTCGTCTTAAAACAACCAAATCGATGTAAATTGACTTGATTTTACTGATTTCGAAGCAATCGGATCGATTCACGAAATTCGAATTTTTTTTACTAATGATATGAACTGAAATGTCTTAAAAACCTCTAAAACGACTGAATTGATGCAAATTTACTCGATTTTATTGATTTCGAAGCAATCGGATTGATTCACGAAATTCGAAATTTTTGTACTAAATGATATGAACTGAAATGTCTTAAATAGCTCTAATTCGTCGTAATTCGACCGAATCGATGCAAATTGACAAGATTTTACTGATTTCGAAGCAATCGGATCGATTCAGGAAATTCGATTTTTTTTTTACTAAATGATATGAACTGAAATGTCTTAAATACCTCTAATTCGTCTTAAAACGACTGAATCGATGCAAATTGACAAGATTTTACTGATTTCGAAGCAATCCGATCGATTCACGAAATTCGAATTTTTTGTACTAAATGATATGAACTGAAATGTCTTAAATAGCTCTAATTCGTCGTAATTCGACCGAATCGATGCAAATTGACAAGATTTTACTGATTTCGAAGCAATCGGATCGATTCAGGAAATTCGATTTTTTTTTTACTAAATGATATGAACTGAAATGTCTTAAATACCTCTAATTCGTCTTAAAACGACCGAATCGATGCAAATTGACAAGATTTTACTTATTTCGAAGCAATCGGAACGATTCACGAAATTTGATGTTAGTAACCTAACCTAACCTAACCTAACCTAACCTAACCTAACCTAACCTAACCTAACCCAACCAACTCGATTCACGAAATTAGATTTTTTTGTACTAAATTATATGAACTGAAATGTCTTAAATAGCTTTAATTCGTCTTAAAACAACCAAATCGATGTAAATTGACTTGATTTTACTGATTTCGAAGCAATCGGATCGATTCACGAAATTCGAATTTTTTTTACTAAATGATATGAACTGAAATGTCTTAAATACCTCTAATTCGTCTTAAAACGACCGAATCGATGCAAATTGACAAGATTTTACTTATTTCGAAGCAATCGGAACGATTCGAGAAATTTGATGTTACGAAGTTAGTAAAATCGAGTCAATATGCATCAATTCGGTCGTTTTACGACGAAATAGAGCTATTTATGACATAAATCATATGGACTGAAATGTCTTAAAAACCTCTAAAACGACTGAATTGATGCAAATTTACTCGATTTTATTGATTTCGAAGCAATCGGATTGATTCACGAAATTCGAAATTTTTGTACTAAATGATATGAACTGAAATGTCTTAAATGGCTCTAATTCGTCTTAAAACGACTGAATCGATGCAAATTGACAAGATTTTACTGATTTCGAAGCAATCCGATCGATTCACGAAATTCGAATTTTTTGTACTAAATGATATGAACTGAAATGTCTTAAATAGCTCTAATTCGTCGTAATTCGACCGAATCGATGCAAATTGACAAGATTTTACTGATTTCGAAGCAATCGGATCGATTCAGGAAATTCGATTTTTTTTTACTAAATGATATGAACTGAAATGTCTTAAATACCTCTAATTCGTCTTAAAACGACCGAATCGATGCAAATTGACAAGATTTTACTTATTTCGAAGCAATCGGAACGATTCACGAAATTTGATGTTAGTAACCTAACCTAACCTAACCTAACCTAACCTAACCTAACCTAACCCAACCAACTCGATTCACGAAATTAGATTTTTTTGTACTAAATTATATGAACTGAAATGTCTTAAATAGCTTTAATTCGTCTTAAAACAACCAAATCGATGTAAATTGACTTGATTTTACTGATTTCGAAGCAATCGGATCGATTCACGAAATTCGAATTTTTTTTACTAAATGATATGAACTGAAATGTCTTAAATACCTCTAATTCGTCTTAAAACGACCGAATCGATGCAAATTGACAAGATTTTACTTATTTCGAAGCAATCGGAACGATTCAAGAAATTTGATGTTACGAAGTTAGTAAAATCGAGTCAATATGCATCAATTCGGTCGTTTTACGACGAAATAGAGCTATTTATGACATAAATCATATGGACTGAAATGTCTTAAAAACCTCTAAAACGACTGAATTGATGCAAATTTACTCGATTTTATTGATTTCGAAGCAATCGGATTGATTCACGAAATTCGAAATTTTTGTACTAAATGATATGAACTGAAATGTCTTAAATGGCTCTAATTCGTCTTAAAACGACTGAATCGATGCAAATTGACAAGATTTTACTGATTTCGAAGCAATCCGATCGATTCACGAAATTCGAATTTTTTGTACTAAATGATATGAACTGAAATGTCTTAAATAGCTCTAATTCGTCGTAATTCGACCGAATCGATGCAAATTGACAAGATTTTACTGATTTCGAAGCAATCGGATCGATTCAGGAAATTCGATTTTTTTTTACTAAATGATATGAACTGAAATGTCTTAAATACCTCTAATTCGTCTTAAAACGACCGAATCGATGCAAATTGACAAGATTTTACTTATTTCGAAGCAATCGGAACGATTCACGAAATTTGATGTTAGTAACCTAACCTAACCTAACCTAACCTAACCTAACCTAACCTAACCTAACCCAACCAACTCGATTCACGAAATTAGATTTTTTTGTACTAAATTATATGAACTGAAATGTCTTAAATAGCTTTAATTCGTCTTAAAACAACCAAATCGATGTAAATTGACTTGATTTTACTGATTTCGAAGCAATCGGATCGATTCACGAAATTCGAATTTTTTTTACTAAATGATATGAACTGAAATGTCTTAAATACCTCTAATTCGTCTTAAAACGACCGAATCGATGCAAATTGACAAGATTTTACTTATTTCGAAGCAATCGGAACGATTCAAGAAATTTGATGTTACGAAGTTAGTAAAATCGAGTCAATATGCATCAATTCGGTCGTTTTACGACGAAATAGAGCTATTTATGACATAAATCATATGGACTGAAATGTCTTAAAAACCTCTAAAACGACTGAATTGATGCAAATTTACTCGATTTTATTGATTTCGAAGCAATCGGATTGATTCACGAAATTCGAAATTTTTGTACTAAATGATATGAACTGAAATGTCTTAAATGGCTCTAATTCGTCTTAAAACGACTGAATCGATGCAAATTGACAAGATTTTACTGATTTCGAAGCAATCCGATCGATTCACGAAATTCGAATTTTTTGTACTAAATGATATAACTGAAATGTCTTAAATAGCTCTAATTCGTCGTAATTCGACCGAATCGATGCAAATTGACAAGATTTTACTGATTTCGAAGCAATCGGATCGATTCAGGAAATTCGATTTTTTTTTACTAAATGATATAAACTGAAATGTCTTAAATACCTCTAATTCGTCTTAAAACGACCGAATCGATGCAAATTGACAAGATTTTACTTATTTCGAAGCAATCGGAACGATTCACGAAATTTGATGTTAATAACCTAACCTAACCTAACCTAACCCAACCAACTCGATTCACGAAATTAGATTTTTTTGTACTAAATTATATGAACTGAAATGTCTTAATTAGCTTTAATTCATCTTAAAACGACCAAATCGATGTAAATTGACTTGATTTTACTGATTTCGAAGCAATCGGATCGATTCACGAAATTCGAATTTTTTTTACTAAATGATATGAACTGAAATGTCTTAAATACCTCTAATTCGTCTTAAAACGACCGAATCGATGCAAATTGACAAGATTTTACTTATTTCGAAGCAATCGGAACGATTCACGAAATTTGATGTTACGAAGTTAGTAAAATCGAGTCAATATGCATCAATTCGGTCGTTTTACGACGAAATAGAGCTATTTATGACATAAATCATATGGACTGAAATGTCTTAAAAACCTCTAAAACGACTGAATTGATGCAAATTTACTCGATTTTATTGATTTCGAAGCAATCGGATTGATTCACGAAATTCGAAATTTTTGTACTAAATGATATGAACTGAAATGTCTTAAATGGCTCTAATTCGTCTTAAAACGACTGAATCGATGCAAATTGACAAGATTATACTGATTTCGAAGCAATCCGATCGATTCACGAAATTCGAATTTTTTGTACTAAATGATATGAACTGAAATGTCTTAAATAGCTCTAATTCGTCGTAATTCGACCGAATCGATGCAAATTGACAAGATTTTACTGATTTCGAAGCAATCGGATCGATTCAGGAAATTCGATTTTTTTTTTACTAAATGATATGAACTGAAATGTCTTAAATACCTCTAATTCGTCTTAAAACGACCGAATCGATGCAAATTGACAAGATTTTACTTATTTCGAAGCAATCGGAACGATTCACGAAATTTGATGTTAGTAACCTAACCTAACCTAACCTAACCTAACCTAACCTAACCTAACCCAACCAACTCGATTCACGAAATTAGATTTTTTTGTACTAAATTATATGAACTGAAATGTCTTAAATAGCTTTAATTCGTCTTAAAACAACCAAATCGATGTAAATTGACTTGATTTTACTGATTTCGAAGCAATCGGATCGATTCACGAAATTCGAATTTTTTTTACTAAATGATATGAACTGAAATGTCTTAAATACCTCTAATTCGTCTTAAAACGACCGAATCGATGCAAATTGACAAGATTTTACTTATTTCGAAGCAATCGGAACGATTCAAGAAATTTGATGTTACGAAGTTAGTAAAATCGAGTCAATATGCATCAATTCGGTCGTTTTACGACGAAATAGAGCTATTTATGACATAAATCATATGGACTGAAATGTCTTAAAAACCTCTAAAACGACTGAATTGATGCAAATTTACTCGATTTTATTGATTCCGAAGCAATCGGATTGATTCACGAAATTCGAAATTTTTGTACTAAATGATATGAACTGAAATGTCTTAAATGGCTCTAATTCGTCTTAAAACGACTGAATCGATGCAAATTTACAAGATTTTACTGATTTCGAAGCAATCCGATCGATTCACGAAATTCGAATTTTTTGTACTAAATGATATGAACTGAAATGTCTTAAATAGCTCTAATTCGTCGTAATTCGACCGAATCGATGCAAATTGACAAGATTTTACTGATTTCGAAGCAATCGGATCGATTCAGGAAATTCGATTTTTTTTTACTAAATGATATGAACTGAAATGTCTTAAATACCTCTAATTCGTCTTAAAACGACCGAATCGATGCAAATTGACAAGATTTTACTTATTTCGAAGCAATCGGAACGATTCACGAAATTTGATGTTAGTAACCTAACCTAACCTAACCTAACCTAACCTAACCTAACCTAACCTAACCTAACCCAACCAACTCGATTCACGAAATTAGATTTTTTTGTACTAAATTATATGAACTGAAATGTCTTAAATAGCTTTAATTCGTCTTAAAACAACCAAATCGATGTAAATTGACTTGATTTTACTGATTTCGAAGCAATCGGATCGATTCACGAAATTCGAATTTTTTTTACTAAATGATATGAACTGAAATGTCTTAAATACCTCTAATTCGTCTTAAAACGACCGAATCGATGCAAATTGACAAGATTTTACTTATTTCGAAGCAATCGGAACGATTCAAGAAATTTGATGTTACGAAGTTAGTAAAATCGAGTCAATATGCATCAATTCGGTCGTTTTACGACGAAATAGAGCTATTTATGACATAAATCATATGGACTGAAATGTCTTAAAAACCTCTAAAACGACTGAATTGATGCAAATTTACTCGATTTTATTGATTTCGAAGCAATCGGATTGATTCACGAAATTCGAAATTTTTGTACTAAATGATATGAACTGAAATGTCTTAAATGGCTCTAATTCGTCTTAAAACGACTGAATCGATGCAAATTGACAAGATTTTACTGATTTCGAAGCAATCCGATCGATTCACGAAATTCGAATTTTTTGTACTAAATGATATGAACTGAAATGTCTTAAATAGCTCTAATTCGTCGTAATTCGACCGAATCGATGCAAATTGACAAGATTTTACTGATTTCGAAGCAATCGGATCGATTCAGGAAATTTGATGTTAGTAACCTAACCTAACCTAACCTAACCTAACCTAACCTAACCTAACCTAACCTAACCCAACCAACTCGATTCACGAAATTAGATTTTTTTGTACTAAATTATATGAACTGAAATGTCTTAAATAGCTTTAATTCGTCTTAAAACAACCAAATCGATGTAAATTGACTTGATTTTACTGATTTCGAAGCAATCGGATCGATTCACGAAATTCGAAATTTTTTTACTAAATGATATGAACTGAAATGTCTTAAATACCTCTAATTCGTCTTAAAACGACCGAATCGATGCAAATTGACAAGATTTTACTTATTTCGAAGCAATCGGAACGATTCAAGAAATTTGATGTTACGAAGTTAGTAAAATCGAGTCAATATGCATCAATTCGGTCGTTTTACGACGAAATAGAGCTATTTATGACATAAATCATATGGACTGAAATGTCTTAAAAACCTCTAAAACGACTGAATTGATGCAAATTTACTCGATTTTATTGATTCCGAAGCAATCGGATTGATTCACGAAATTCGAAATTTTTGTACTAAATGATATGAACTGAAATGTCTTAAATGGCTCTAATTCGTCTTAAAACGACTGAATCGATGCAAATTTACAAGATTTTACTGATTTCGAAGCAATCCGATCGATTCACGAAATTCGAATTTTTTGTACTAAATGATATGAACTGAAATGTCTTAAATAGCTCTAATTCGTCGTAATTCGACCGAATCGATGCAAATTGACAAGATTTTACTGATTTCGAAGCAATCGGATCGATTCAGGAAATTCGATTTTTTTTTACTAAATGATATGAACTGAAATGTCTTAAATACCTCTAATTCGTCTTAAAACGACCGAATCGATGCAAATTGACAAGATTTTACTTATTTCGAAGCAATCGGAACGATTCACGAAATTTGATGTTAGTAACCTAACCTAACCTAACCTAACCTAACCTAACCTAACCTAACCTAACCCAACCAACTCGATTCACGAAATTAGATTTTTTTGTACTAAATTATATGAACTGAAATGTCTTAAATAGCTTTAATTCGTCTTAAAACAACCAAATCGATGTAAATTGACTTGATTTTACTGATTTCGAAGCAATCGGATCGATTCACGAAATTCGAATTTTTTTTACTAAATGATATGAACTGAAATGTCTTAAATACCTCTAATTCGTCTTAAAACGACCGAATCGATGCAAATTGACAAGATTTTACTTATTTCGAAGCAATCGGAACGATTCAAGAAATTTGATGTTACGAAGTTAGTAAAATCGAGTCAATATGCATCAATTCGGTCGTTTTACGACGAAATAGAGCTATTTATAACATAAATCATATGGATTGAAATGTCTTAAAAACCTCTAAAACGACTGAATTGATGCAAATTTACTCGATTTTATTGATTTCGAAGCAATCGGATTGATTCACGAAATTCGAAATTTTTGTACTAAATGATATGAACTGAAATGTCTTAAATGGCTCTAATTCGTCTTAAAACGACTGAATCGATGCAAATTGACAAGATTTTACTGATTTCGAAGCAATCCGATCGATTCACGAAATTCGAATTTTTTGTACTAAATGATATGAACTGAAATGTCTTAAATAGCTCTAATTCGTCGTAATTCGACCGAATCGATGCAAATTGACAAGATTTTACTGATTTCGAAGCAATCGGATCGATTCAGGAAATTCGATTTTTTTTTACTAAATGATATGAACTGAAATGTCTTAAATACCTCTAATTCGTCTTAAAACGACCGAATCGATGCAAATTGACCAGATTTTACTTATTTCGAAGCAATCGGAACGATTCACGAAATTTGATGTTAGTAACCTAACCTAACCTAACCTAACCTAACCTAACCTAACCCAACCAACTCGATTCACGAAATTAGATTTTTTTGTACTAAATTATATGAACTGAAATGTCTTAAATAGCTTTAATTCGTCTTAAAACAACCAAATCGATGTAAATTGACTTGATTTTACTGATTTCGAAGCAATCGGATCGATTCACGAAATTCGAATTTTTTTTACTAAATGATATGAACTGAAATGTCTTAAATACCTCTAATTCGTCTTAAAACGACCGAATCGATGCAAATTGACAAGATTTTACTTATTTCGAAGCAATCGGAACGATTCAAGAAATTTGATGTTACGAAGTTAGTAAAATCGAGTCAATATGCATCAATTCGGTCGTTTTACGACGAAATAGAGCTATTTATGACATAAATCATATGGACTGAAATGTCTTAAAAACCTCTAAAACGACTGAATTGATGCAAATTTACTCGATTTTATTGATTCCGAAGCAATCGGATTGATTCACGAAATTCGAAATTTTTGTACTAAATGATATGAACTGAAATGTCTTAAATGGCTCTAATTCGTCTTAAAACGACTGAATCGATGCAAATTTACAAGATTTTACTGATTTCGAAGCAATCCGATCGATTCACGAAATTCGAATTTTTTGTACTAAATGATATGAACTGAAATGTCTTAAATAGCTCTAATTCGTCGTAATTCGACCGAATCGATGCAAATTGACAAGATTTTACTGATTTCGAAGCAATCGGATCGATTCAGGAAATTCGATTTTTTTTTACTAAATGATATGAACTGAAATGTCTTAAATACCTCTAATTCGTCTTAAAACGACCGAATCGATGCAAATTGACAAGATTTTACTTATTTCGAAGCAATCGGAACGATTCACGAAATTTGATGTTAGTAACCTAACCTAACCTAACCTAACCTAACCTAACCTAACCTAACCTAACCCAACCAACTCGATTCACGAAATTAGATTTTTTTGTACTAAATTATATGAACTGAAATGTCTTAAATAGCTTTAATTCGTCTTAAAACAACCAAATCGATGTAAATTGACTTGATTTTACTGATTTCGAAGCAATCGGATCGATTCAGGAAATTCGATTTTTTTTTACTAAATGATATGAACTGAAATGTCTTAAATACCTCTAATTCGTCTTAAAACGACCGAATCGATGCAAATTGACAAGATTTTACTTATTTCGAAGCAATCGGAACGATTCAAGAAATTTGATGTTACGAAGTTAGTAAAATCGAGTCAATATGCATCAATTCGGTCGTTTTACGACGAAATAGAGCTATTTATGACATAAATCATATGGACTGAAATGTCTTAAAACCTCTAAAACGACTGAATTGATGCAAATTTACTCGATTTTATTGATTCCGAAGCAATCGGATTGATTCACGAAATTCGAAATTTTTGTACTAAATGATATGAACTGAAATGTCTTAAATGGCTCTAATTCGTCTTAAAACGACTGAATCGATGCAAATTGACAAGATTTTACTGATTTCGAAGCAATCCGATCGATTCACGAAATTCGAATTTTTTGTACTAAATGATATGAACTGAAATGTCTTAAATAGCTCTAATTCGTCGTAATTCGACCGAATCGATGCAAATTGACAAGATTTTACTGATTTCGAAGCAATCGGATCGATTCAGGAAATTCGATTTTTTTTTACTAAATGATATGAACTGAAATGTCTTAAATACCTCTAATTCGTCTTAAAACGACCGAATCGATGCAAATTGACAAGATTTTACTTATTTCGAAGCAATCGGAACGATTCACGAAATTTGATGTTAGTAACCTAACCTAACCTAACCTAACCTAACCTAACCTAACCTAACCCAACCAACTCGATTCACGAAATTAGATTTTTTTGTACTAAATTATATGAACTGAAATGTCTTAAATAGCTTTAATTCGTCTTAAAACAACCAAATCGATGTAAATTGACTTGATTTTACTGATTTCGAAGCAATCGGATCGATTCACGAAATTTGAATTTTTTTTACTAAATGATATGAACTGAAATGTCTTAAATACCTCTAATTCGTCTTAAAACGACCGAATCGATGCAAATTGACAAGATTTTACTTATTTCGAAGCAATCGGAACGATTCAAGAAATTTGATGTTACGAAGTTAGTAAAATCGAGTCAATATGCATCAATTCGGTCGTTTTACGACGAAATAGAGCTATTTATGACATAAATCATATGGACTGAAATGTCTTAAAAACCTCTAAAACGACTGAATTGATGCAAATTTACTCGATTTTATTGATTTCGAAGCAATCGGATTGATTCACGAAATTCGAAATTTTTGTACTAAATGATATGAACTGAAATGTCTTAAATGGCTCTAATTCGTCTTAAAACGACTGAATCGATGCAAATTGACAAGATTTTACTGATTTCGAAGCAATCCGATCGATTCACGAAATTCGAATTTTTTGTACTAAATGATATGAACTGAAATGTCTTAAATAGCTCTAATTCGTCGTAATTCGACCGAATCGATGCAAATTGACAAGATTTTACTGATTTCGAAGCAATCGGATCGATTCAGGAAATTCGATTTTTTTTTACTAAATGATATGAACTGAAATGTCTTAAATACCTCTAATTCGTCTTAAAACGACCGAATCGATGCAAATTGACAAGATTTTACTTATTTCGAAGCAATCGGAACGATTCACGAAATTTGATGTTAGTAACCTAACCTAACCTAACCCAACCAACTCGATTCACGATATTAGATTTTTTTGTACTAAATTATATGAACTGAAATGTCTTAAATAGCTTTAATTCGTCTTAAAACAACCAAATCGATGTAAATTGACTTGATTTTACTGATTTCGAAGCAATCGGATCGATTCACGAAATTCGAATTTTTTTTACTAAATGATATGAACTGAAATGTCTTAAATACCTCTAATTCGTCTTAAAACGACCGAATCGATGCAAATTGACAAGATTTTACTTATTTCGAAGCAATCGGAACGATTCAAGAAATTTGATGTTACGAAGTTAGTAAAATCGAGTCAATATGCATCAATTCGGTCGTTTTACGACGAAATAGAGCTATTTATAACATAAATCATATGGATTGAAATGTCTTAAAAACCTCTAAAACGACTGAATTGATGCAAATTTACTCGATTTTATTGATTTCGAAGCAATCGGATTGATTCACGAAATTCGAAATTTTTGTACTAAATGATATGAACTGAAATGTCTTAAATGGCTCTAATTCGTCTTAAAACGACTGAATCGATGCAAATTGACAAGATTTTACTGATTTCGAAGCAATCCGATCGATTCACGAAATTCGAATTTTTTGTACTAAATGATATGAACTGAAATGTCTTAAATAGCTCTAATTCGTCGTAATTCGACCGAATCGATGCAAATTGACAAGATTTTACTGATTTCGAAGCAATCGGATCGATTCAGGAAATTCGATTTTTTTTTACTAAATGATATGAACTGAAATGTCTTAAATACCTCTAATTCGTCTTAAAACGACCGAATCGATGCAAATTGACCAGATTTTACTTATTTCGAAGCAATCGGAACGATTCACGAAATTTGATGTTAGTAACCTAACCTAACCTAACCTAACCTAACCTAACCTAACCTAACCCAACCAACTCGATTCACGATATTAGATTTTTTTGTACTAAATTATATGAACTGAAATGTCTTAAATAGCTTTAATTCGTCTTAAAACAACCAAATCGATGTAAATTGACTTGATTTTACTGATTTCGAAGCAATCGGATCGATTCACGAAATTCGAATTTTTTTTACTAAATGATATGAACTGAAATGTCTTAAATACCTCTAATTCGTCTTAAAACGACCGAATCGATGCAAATTGACAAGATTTTACTTATTTCGAAGCAATCGGAACGATTCAAGAAATTTGATGTTACGAAGTTAGTAAAATCGAGTCAATATGCATCAATTCGGTCGTTTTACGAGTAAAATCGAGTCAATATGCATCAATTCGGTCGTTTTACGACGAAATAGAGCTATTTATGACATAAATCATATGGACTGAAATGTCTTAAAAACCTCTAAAACGACTGAATTGATGCAAATTTACTCGATTTTATTGATTTCGAAGCAATCGGATTGATTCACGAAATTCGAAATTTTTGTACTAAATGATATGAACTGAAATGTCTTAAATGGCTCTAATTCGTCTTAAAACGACTGAATCGATGCAAATTGACAAGATTTTACTGATTTCGAAGCAATCCGATCGATTCACGAAATTCGAATTTTTTGTACTAAATGATATGTCTTAAATAGCTCTAATTCGTCGTAATTCGACCGAATCGATGCAAATTGACAAGATTTTACTGATTTCGAAGCAATCGGATCGATTCAGGAAATTCGATTTTTTTTTACTAAATGATATGAACTGAAATGTCTTAAATAGCTCTAATTCGTCTTAAAACGACCGAATCGATGCAAATTGACAAGATTTTACTTATTTCGAAGCAATCGGAACGATTCACGAAATTTGATGTTAGTAACCTAACCTAACCTAACCTAACCTAACCTAACCTAACCTAACCTAACCCAACCAACTCGATTCACGAAATTAGATTTTTTTGTACTAAATTATATGAACTGAAATGTCTTAAATAGCTTTAATTCGTCTTAAAACAACCAAATCGATGTAAATTGACTTGATTTTACTGATTTCGAAGCAATCGGATCGATTCACGAAATTCGAATTTTTTTTACTAAATGATATGAACTGAAATGTCTTAAATACCTCTAATTCGTCTTAAAACGACCGAATCGATGCAAATTGACAAGATTTTACTTATTTCGAAGCAATCGGAACGATTCAAGAAATTTGATGTTACGAAGTTAGTAAAATCGAGTCAATATGCATCAATTCGGTCGTTTTACGACGAAATAGAGCTATTTATGACATAAATCATATGGACTGAAATGTCTTAAAAACCTCTAAAACGACTGAATTGATGCAAATTTACTCGATTTTATTGATTCCGAAGCAATCGGATTGATTCACGAAATTCGAAATTTTTGTACTAAATGATATGAACTGAAATGTCTTAAATGGCTCTAATTCGTCTTAAAACGACTGAATCGATGCAAATTTACAAGATTTTACTGATTTCGAAGCAATCCGATCGATTCACGAAATTCGAATTTTTTGTACTAAATGATATGAACTGAAATGTCTTAAATAGCTCTAATTCGTCGTAATTCGACCGAATCGATGCAAATTGACAAGATTTTACTGATTTCGAAGCAATCGGATCGATTCAGGAAATTCGATTTTTTTTTACTAAATGATATGAACTGAAATGTCTTAAATACCTCTAATTCGTCTTAAAACGACCGAATCGATGCAAATTGACAAGATTTTACTTATTTCGAAGCAATCGGAACGATTCACGAAATTTGATGTTAGTAACCTAACCTAACCTAACCTAACCTAACCTAACCTAACCTAACCTAACCTAACCCAACCAACTCGATTCACGAAATTAGATTTTTTTGTACTAAATTATATGAACTGAAATGTCTTAAATAGCTTTAATTCGTCTTAAAACAACCAAATCGATGTAAATTGACTTGATTTTACTGATTTCGAAGCAATCGGATCGATTCAGGAAATTCGATTTTTTTTTACTAAATGATATGAACTGAAATGTCTTAAATACCTCTAATTCGTCTTAAAACGACCGAATCGATGCAAATTGACAAGATTTTACTTATTTCGAAGCAATCGGAACGATTCAAGAAATTTGATGTTACGAAGTTAGTAAAATCGAGTCAATATGCATCAATTCGGTCGTTTTACGACGAAATAGAGCTATTTATGACATAAATCATATGGACTGAAATGTCTTAAAACCTCTAAAACGACTGAATTGATGCAAATTTACTCGATTTTATTGATTCCGAAGCAATCGGATTGATTCACGAAATTCGAAATTTTTGTACTAAATGATATGAACTGAAATGTCTTAAATGGCTCTAATTCGTCTTAAAACGACTGAATCGATGCAAATTGACAAGATTTTACTGATTTCGAAGCAATCCGATCGATTCACGAAATTCGAATTTTTTGTACTAAATGATATGAACTGAAATGTCTTAAATAGCTCTAATTCGTCGTAATTCGACCGAATCGATGCAAATTGACAAGATTTTACTGATTTCGAAGCAATCGGATCGATTCAGGAAATTCGATTTTTTTTTACTAAATGATATGAACTGAAATGTCTTAAATACCTCTAATTCGTCTTAAAACGACCGAATCGATGCAAATTGACAAGATTTTACTTATTTCGAAGCAATCGGAACGATTCACGAAATTTGATGTTAGTAACCTAACCTAACCTAACCTAACCTAACCTAACCTAACCTAACCTAACCTAACCCAACCAACTCGATTCACGAAATTAGATTTTTTTGTACTAAATTATATGAACTGAAATGTCTTAAATAGCTTTAATTCGTCTTAAAACAACCAAATCGATGTAAATTGACTTGATTTTACTGATTTCGAAGCAATCGGATCGATTCACGAAATTTGAATTTTTTTTACTAAATGATATGAACTGAAATGTCTTAAATACCTCTAATTCGTCTTAAAACGACCGAATCGATGCAAATTGACAAGATTTTACTTATTTCGAAGCAATCGGAACGATTCAAGAAATTTGATGTTACGAAGTTAGTAAAATCGAGTCAATATGCATCAATTCGGTCGTTTTACGACGAAATAGAGCTATTTATGACATAAATCATATGGACTGAAATGTCTTAAAAACCTCTAAAACGACTGAATTGATGCAAATTTACTCGATTTTATTGATTTCGAAGCAATCGGATTGATTCACGAAATTCGAAATTTTTGTACTAAATGATATGAACTGAAATGTCTTAAATGGCTCTAATTCGTCTTAAAACGACTGAATCGATGCAAATTGACAAGATTTTACTGATTTCGAAGCAATCCGATCGATTCACGAAATTCGAATTTTTTGTACTAAATGATATGAACTGAAATGTCTTAAATAGCTCTAATTCGTCGTAATTCGACCGAATCGATGCAAATTGACAAGATTTTACTGATTTCGAAGCAATCGGATCGATTCAGGAAATTCGATTTTTTTTTACTAAATGATATGAACTGAAATGTCTTAAATACCTCTAATTCGTCTTAAAACGACCGAATCGATGCAAATTGACAAGATTTTACTTATTTCGAAGCAATCGGAACGATTCACGAAATTTGATGTTAGTAACCTAACCTAACCTAACCTAACCTAACCTAACCTAACCTAACCCAACCAACTCGATTCACGAAATTAGATTTTTTTGTACTAAATTATATGAACTGAAATGTCTTAAATAGCTTTAATTCGTCTTAAAACAACCAAATCGATGTAAATTGACTTGATTTTACTGATTTCGAAGCAATCGGATCGATTCACGAAATTCGAATTTTTTTTACTAAATGATATGAACTGAAATGTCTTAAATACCTCTAATTCGTCTTAAAACGACCGAATCGATGCAAATTGACAAGATTTTACTTATTTCGAAGCAATCGGAACGATTCAAGAAATTTGATGTTACGAAGTTAGTAAAATCGAGTCAATATGCATCAATTCGGTCGTTTTACGACGAAATAGAGCTATTTATGACATAAATCATATGGACTGAAATGTCTTAAAAACCTCTAAAACGACTGAATTGATGCAAATTTACTCGATTTTATTGATTTCGAAGCAATCGGATTGATTCACGAAATTCGAAATTTTTGTACTAAATGATATGAACTGAAATGTCTTAAATGGCTCTAATTCGTCTTAAAACGACTGAATCGATGCAAATTGACAAGATTTTACTGATTTCGAAGCAATCCGATCGATTCACGAAATTCGAATTTTTTGTACTAAATGATATGAACTGAAATGTCTTAAATAGCTCTAATTCGTCGTAATTCGACCGAATCGATGCAAATTGACAAGATTTTACTGATTTCGAAGCAATCGGATCGATTCAGGAAATTCGATTTTTTTTTACTAAATGATATGAACTGAAATGTCTTAAATACCTCTAATTCGTCTTAAAACGACCGAATCGATGCAAATTGACAAGATTTTACTTATTTCGAAGCAATCGGAACGATTCACGAAATTTGATGTTAGTAACCTAACCTAACCTAACCTAACCTAACCTAACCTAACCTAACCTAACCTAACCTAACCAACTAACCAACTCGATTCACGAAATTAGATTTTTTTGTACTAAATTATATGAACTGAAATGTCTTAAATAGCTTTAATTCGTCTTAAAACAACCAAATCGATGTAAATTGACTTGATTTTACTGATTTCGAAGCAATCGGATCGATTCACGAAATTCGAATTTTTTTTACTAAATGATATGAACTGAAATGTCTTAAATACCTCTAATTCGTCTTAAAACGACCGAATCGATGCAAATTGACAAGATTTTACTTATTTCGAAGCAATCGGAACGATTCAAGAAATTTGATGTTACGAAGTTAGTAAAATCGAGTCAATATGCATCAATTCGGTCGTTTTACGACGAAATAGAGCTATTTATGACATAAATCATATGGACTGAAATGTCTTAAAAACCTCTAAAACGACTGAATTGATGCAAATTTACTCGATTTTATTGATTTCGAAGCAATCGGATTGATTCACGAAATTCGAAATTTTTGTACTAAATGATATGAACTGAAATGTCTTAAATGGCTCTAATTCGTCTTAAAACGACTGAATCGATGCAAATTGACAAGATTTTACTGATTTCGAAGCAATCCGATCGATTCACGAAATTCGAATTTTTTGTACTAAATGATATGAACTGAAATGTCTTAAATAGCTCTAATTCGTCGTAATTCGACCGAATCGATGCAAATTGACAAGATTTTACTGATTTCGAAGCAATCGGATCGATTCAGGAAATTCGATTTTTTTTTACTAAATGATATGAACTGAAATGTCTTAAATACCTCTAATTCGTCTTAAAACGACCGAATCGATGCAAATTGACAAGATTTTACTTATTTCGAAGCAATCGGAACGATTCACGAAATTTGATGTTAGTAACCTAACCTAACCTAACCTAACCTAACCTAACCTAACCTAACCTAACCAACCAACTCGATTCACGAAATTAGATTTTTTTGTACTAAATTATATGAACTGAAATGTCTTAAATAGCTTTAATTCGTCTTAAAACAACCAAATCGATGTAAATTGACTTGATTTTACTGATTTCGAAGCAATCGGATCGATTCACGAAATTCGAATTTTTTTTACTAAATGATATGAACTGAAATGTCTTAAATACCTCTAATTCGTCTTAAAACGACCGAATCGATGCAAATTGACAAGATTTTACTTATTTCGAAGCAATCGGAACGATTCAAGAAATTTGATGTTACGAAGTTAGTAAAATCGAGTCAATATGCATCAATTCGGTCGTTTTACGACGAAATAGAGCTATTTATGACATAAATCATATGGACTGAAATGTCTTAAAAACCTCTAAAACGACTGAATTGATGCAAATTTACTCGATTTTATTGATTTCGAAGCAATCGGATTGATTCACGAAATTCGAAATTTTTGTACTAAATGATATGAACTGAAATGTCTTAAATGGCTCTAATTCGTCTTAAAACGACTGAATCGATGCAAATTGACAAGATTTTACTGATTTCGAAGCAATCCGATCGATTCACGAAATTCGAATTTTTTGTACTAAATGATATGAACTGAAATGTCTTAAATAGCTCTAATTCGTCGTAATTCGACCGAATCGATGCAAATTGACAAGATTTTACTGATTTCGAAGCAATCGGATCGATTCAGGAAATTCGATTTTTTTTTACTAAATGATATGAACTGAAATGTCTTAAATACCTCTAATTCGTCTTAAAACGACCGAATCGATGCAAATTGACAAGATTTTACTTATTTCGAAGCAATCGGAACGATTCACGAAATTTGATGTTAGTAACCTAACCTAACCTAACCTAACCTAACCTAACCTAACCTAACCTAACCTAACCTAACCTAACCTAACCTAACCTAACCTAACCTAACCAACCAACTCGATTCACGAAATTAGATTTTTTTGTACTAAATTATATGAACTGAAATGTCTTAAATAGCTTTAATTCGTCTTAAAACAACCAAATCGATGTAAATTGACTTGATTTTACTGATTTCGAAGCAATCGGATCGATTCACGAAATTCGAATTTTTTTTACTAAATGATATGAACTGAAATGTCTTAAATACCTCTAATTCGTCTTAAAACGACCGAATCGATGCAAATTGACAAGATTTTACTTATTTCGAAGCAATCGGAACGATTCAAGAAATTTGATGTTACGAAGTTAGTAAAATCGAGTCAATATGCATCAATTCGGTCGTTTTACGACGAAATAGAGCTATTTATGACATAAATCATATGGACTGAAATGTCTTAAAAACCTCTAAAACG
>CASGGX010000010.1:7500-29991 GCA_949319165.1 Sialis lutaria | reverse complement strand
CTTCGAAATCAATAAAATCGAGTAAATTTGCATCAATTCAGTCGTTTTAGAGGTTTTTAAGACATTTCAGTCCATATGATTTATGTCATAAATAGCTCTATTTCGTCGTAAAACGACCGAATTGATGCATATTGTCTCGATTTTACTAACTTCGTAACATCAAATTTCTTGAATCGATCCGATTGCTTCGAAATCAGTAAAATCAAGTCAATTTACATCGATTTGGTTGTTTTAAGACAAATTAAAGCTATTTAAGACATTTCAGTTCATATAATTTAGTACAAAAAAATCTAATTTCGTGAATCGAGTTGGTTGGGTTAGGTTAGGTTAGGTTAGGTTAGGTTAGGTTAGGTTAGGTTACTAACATCAAATTTCGTGAATCGTTCCGATTGCTTCGAAATAAGTAAAATCTTGTCAATTTGCATCGATTCGGTCGTTTAAAGACGAATTAGAGGTATTTAAGACATTTCAGTTCATATCATTTAGTAAAAAAAAATCGAATTTCCTGAATCGATCCGATTGCTTCGAAATCAGTAAAATCTTGTCAATTTGCATCGATTCGGTCGAATTACGACGAATTAGAGCTATTTAAGACATTTCAGTTCATATCATTTAGTACAAAAAATTCGAATTTCGTGAATCGATCGGATTGCTTCGAAATCAGTAAAATCTTGTCAATTTGCATCGATTCAGTCGTTTTAAGACGAATTAGAGCCATTTAAGACATTTCAGTTCATATCATTTAGTACAAAAATTTCGAATTTCGTGAATCAATCCGATTGCTTCGAAATCAATAAAATCGAGTAAATTTGCATCAATTCAGTCGTTTTAGAGGTTTTTAAGACATTTCAGTCCATATGATTTATGTCATAAATAGCTCTATTTCGTCGTAAAACGACCGAATTGATGCATATTGACTCGATTTTACTAACTTCGTAACATCAAATTTCTTGAATCGTTCCGATTGCTTCGAAATAAGTAAAATCTTGTCAATTTGCATCGATTCGGTCGTTTTAAGACGAATTAGAGGTATTTAAGACATTTCAGTTCATATCATTTAGTAAAAAAAATTCGAATTTCGTGAATCGATCCGATTGCTTCGAAATCAGTAAAATCAAGTCAATTTACATCGATTTGGTTGTTTTAAGACGAATCAAAGCTATTTAAGACATTTCAGTTCATATAATTTAGTACAAAAAAAATCTAATTTCGTGAATCGAGTTGGTTGGGTTAGGTTAGGTTAGGTTAGGTTAGGTTAGGTTGGTTAGGTTACTAACATCAAATTTCGTGAATCGTTCCGATTGCTTCGAAATAAGTAAAATCTTGTCAATTTGCATCGATTCGGTCGTTTTAAGACGAATTAGAGCTATTTAAGACATTTCAGTTCATATCATTTAGTAAAAAAAAATCGAATTTCCTGAATCGATCCGATTGCTTCGAAATCAGTAAAATCTTGTCAATTTGCATCGATTCGGTCGAATTACGACGAATTAGAGCTATTTAAGACATTTCAGTTCATATCATTTAGTACAAAAATTTCGAATTTCGTGAATCGATCGGATTGCTTCGAAATCAGTAAAATCTTGTCAATTTGCATCGATTCAGTCGTTTTAAGACGAATTAGAGCCATTTAAGACATTTCAGTTCATATCATTTAGTACAAAAATTTCGAATTTCGTGAATCAATCCGATTGCTTCGAAATCAATAAAATCGAGTAAATTTGCATCAATTCAGTCGTTTTCGAGGTTTTTAAGACATTTCAGTCCATATGATTTATGTCATAAATAGCTCTATTTCGTCGTAAAACGACCGAATTGATGCATATTGACTCGATTTTACTAACTTCGTAACATCAAATTTCTTGAATCGTTCCGATTGCTTCGAAATAAGTAAAATCTTGTCAATTTGCATCGATTCGGTCGTTTTAAGACGAATTAGAGGTATTTAAGACATTTCAGTTCATATCATTTAGTAAAAAAAATTCGAATTTCGTGAATCGATCCGATTGCTTCGAAATCAGTAAAATCAAGTCAATTTACATCGATTTGGTTGTTTTAAGACGAATCAAAGCTATTTAAGACATTTCAGTTCATATAATTTAGTACAAAAAAATCTAATTTCGTGAATCGAGTTGGTTGGGTTAGGTTAGGTTAGGTTAGGTTAGGTTAGGTTGGTTAGGTTACTAACATCAAATTTCGTGAATCGTTCCGATTGCTTCGAAATAAGTAAAATCTTGTCAATTTGCATCGATTCGGTCGTTTTAAGACGAATTAGAGCTATTTAAGACATTTCAGTTCATATCATTTAGTAAAAAAAAAATCGAATTTCCTGAATCGATCCGATTGCTTCGAAATCAGTAAAATCTTGTCAATTTGCATCGATTCGGTCGAATTACGACGAATTAGAGCTATTTAAGACATTTCAGTTCATATCATTTAGTACAAAAATTTCGAATTTCGTGAATCGATCGGATTGCTTCGAAATCAGTAAAATCTTGTCAATTTGCATCGATTCAGTCGTTTTAAGACGAATTAGAGCCATTTAAGACATTTCAGTTCATATCATTTAGTACAAAAATTTCGAATTTCGTGAATCAATCCGATTGCTTCGAAATCAATAAAATCGAGTAAATTTGCATCAATTCAGTCGTTTTAGAGGTTTTTAAGACATTTCAGTCCATATGATTTATGTCATAAATAGCTCTATTTCGTCGTAAAACGACCGAATTGATGCATATTGACTCGATTTTACTAACTTCGTAACATCAAATTTCTTGAATCGTTCCGATTGCTTCGAAATAAGTAAAATCTTGTCAATTTGCATCGATTCGGTCGTTTTAAGACGAATTAGAGGTATTTAAGACATTTCAGTTCATATCATTTAGTAAAAAAAATTCGAATTTCGTGAATCGATCCGATTGCTTCGAAATCAGTAAAATCAAGTCAATTTACATCGATTTGGTTGTTTTAAGACGAATTAAAGCTATTTAAGACATTTCAGTTCATATAATTTAGTACAAAAAAATCTAATTTCGTGAATCGAGTTGGTTGGGTTAGGTTAGGTTAGGTTAGGTTAGGTTAGGTTAGGTTAGGTTAGGTTACTAACATCAAATTTCGTGAATCGTTCCGATTGCTTCGAAATAAGTAAAATCTTGTCAATTTGCATCGATTCGGTCGTTTTAAGACGAATTAGAGGTATTTAAGACATTTCAGTTCATATCATTTAGTAAAAAAAAATCGAATTTCCTGAATCGATCCGATTGCTTCGAAATCAGTAAAATCTTGTCAATTTGCATCGATTCGGTCGAATTACGACGAATTAGAGCTATTTAAGACATTTCAGTTCATATCATTTAGTACAAAAAATTCGAATTTCGTGAATCGATCGGATTGCTTCGAAATCAGTAAAATCTTGTCAATTTGCATCGATTCAGTCGTTTTAAGACGAATTAGAGCCATTTAAGACATTTCAGTTTATATCATTTAGTACAAAAATTTCGAATTTCGTGAATCAATCCGATTGCTTCGAAATCAATAAAATCGAGTAAATTTGCATCAATTCAGTCGTTTTAGAGGTTTTTAAGACATTTCAGTCCATATGATTTATGTCATAAATAGCTCTATTTCGTCGTAAAACGACCGAATTGATGCATATTGACTCGATTTTACTAACTTCGTAACATCAAATTTCTTGAATCGTTCCGATTGCTTCGAAATAAGTAAAATCTTGTCAATTTGCATCGATTCGGTCGTTTTAAGACGAATTAGAGGTATTTAAGACATTTCAGTTCATATCATTTAGTAAAAAAAATTCGAATTTCGTGAATCGATCCGATTGCTTCGAAATCAGTAAAATCAAGTCAATTTACATCGATTTGGTTGTTTTAAGACGAATTAAAGCTATTTAAGACATTTCAGTTCATATAATTTAGTACAAAAAAATCTAATTTCGTGAATCGAGTTGGTTTAGTTAGGTTAGGTTAGGTTAGGTTAGGTTAGGTTAGGTTAGGTTAGGTTAGGTTAGGTTAGGTTAGGTTACTAACATCAAATTTCGTGAATCGTTCCGATTGCTTCGAAATAAGTAAAATCTTGTCAATTTGCATCGATTCGGTCGTTTTAAGACGAATTAGAGGTATTTAAGACATTTCAGTTCATATCATTTAGTAAAAAAAAATCGAATTTCCTGAATCGATCCGATTGCTTCGAAATCAGTAAAATCTTGTCAATTTGCATCGATTCGGTCGAATTACGACGAATTAGAGCTATTTAAGACATTTCAGTTCATATCATTTAGTACAAAAAATTCGAATTTCGTGAATCGATCGGATTGCTTCGAAATCAGTAAAATCTTGTCAATTTGCATCGATTCAGTCGTTTTAAGACGAATTAGAGCCATTTAAGACATTTCAGTTCATATCATTTAGTAACATTTCAGTTCATATCATTTAGTACAAAAATTTCGAATTTCGTGAATCAATCCGATTGCTTCGAAATCAATAATATCGAGTAAATTTGCATCAATTCAGTCGTTTTAGAGGTTTTTAAGACATTTCAGTCCATATGATTTATGTCATAAATAGCTCTATTTCGTCGTAAAACGACCGAATTGATGCATATTGACTCGATTTTACTAACTTCGTAACATCAAATTTCTTGAATCGTTCCGATTGCTTCGAAATAAGTAAAATCTTGTCAATTTGCATCGATTCGGTCGTTTTAAGACGAATTAGAGGTATTTAAGACATTTCAGTTCATATCATTTAGTAAAAAAAATTCGAATTTCGTGATTCGATCCGATTGCTTCGAAATCAGTAAAATCAAGTCAATTTACATCGATTTGGTTGTTTTAAGACGAATTAAAGCTATTTAAGACATTTCAGTTCATATAATTTAGTACAAAAAAATCTAATTTCGTGAATCGAGTTGGTTGGGTTAGGTTAGGTTAGGTTAGGTTAGGTTAGGTTAGGTTAGGTTAGGTTACTAACATCAAATTTCGTGAATCGTTCCGATTGCTTCGAAATAAGTAAAATCTTGTCAATTTGCATCGATTCGGTCGTTTTAAGACGAATTAGAGGTATTTAAGACATTTCAGTTCATATCATTTAGTAAAAAAAAATCGAATTTCCTGAATCGATCCGATTGCTTCGAAATCAGTAAAATCTTGTCAATTTGCATCGATTCGGTCGAATTACGACGAATTAGAGCTATTTAAGACATTTCAGTTCATATCATTTAGTACAAAAAATTCGAATTTCGTGAATCGATCGGATTGCTTCGAAATCAGTAAAATCTTGTCAATTTGCATCGATTCAGTCGTTTTAAGACGAATTAGAGCCATTTAAGACATTTCAGTTCATATCATTTAGTACAAAAATTTCGAATTTCGTGAATCAATCCGATTGCTTCGAAATCAATAATATCGAGTAAATTTGCATCAATTCAGTCGTTTTAGAGGTTTTTAAGACATTTCAGTCCATATGATTTATGTCATAAATAGCTCTATTTCGTCGTAAAACGACCGAATTGATGCATATTGACTCGATTTTACTAACTTCGTAACATCAAATTTCTTGAATCGTTCCGATTGCTTCGAAATAAGTAAAATCTTGTCAATTTGCATCGATTCGGTCGTTTTAAGACGAATTAGAGGTATTTAAGACATTTCAGTTCATATCATTTAGTAAAAAATATTCGAATTTCGTGAATCGATCCGATTGCTTCGAAATCAGTAAAATCAAGTCAATTTACATCGATTTGGTTGTTTTAAGACGAATTAAAGCTATTTAAGACATTTCAGTTCATATAATTTAGTACAAAAAAATCTAATTTCGTGAATCGAGTTGGTTGGGTTAGGTTAGGTTAGGTTAGGTTAGGTTAGGTTAGGTTAGGTTAGGTTAGGTTACTAACATCAAATTTCGTGAATCGTTCCGATTGCTTCGAAATAAGTAAAATCTTGTCAATTTGCATCGATTCGGTCGTTTTAAGACGAATTAGAGGTATTTAAGACATTTCAGTTCATATCATTTAGTAAAAAAAAATCGAATTTCCTGAATCGATCCGATTGCTTCGAAATCAGTAAAATCTTGTCAATTTGCATCGATTCGGTCGAATTACGACGAATTAGAGCTATTTAAGACATTTCAGTTCATATCATTTAGTACAAAAAATTCGAATTTCGTGAATCGATCGGATTGCTTCGAAATCAGTAAAATCTTGTCAATTTGCATCGATTCAGTCGTTTTAAGACGAATTAGAGCCATTTAAGACATTTCAGTTCATATCATTTAGTACAAAAATTTCGAATTTCGTGAATCAATCCGATTGCTTCGAAATCAATAAAATCGAGTAAATTTGCATCAATTCAGTCGTTTTAGAGGTTTTTAAGACATTTCAGTCCATATGATTTATGTCATAAATAGCTCTATTTCGTCGTAAAACGACCGAATTGATGCATATTGACTCGATTTTACTAACTTCGTAACATCAAATTTCTTGAATCGTTCCGATTGCTTCGAAATAAGTAAAATCTTGTCAATTTGCATCGATTCGGTCGTTTTAAGACGAATTAGAGGTATTTAAGACATTTCAGTTCATATCATTTAGTAAAAAAAATTCGAATTTCGTGAATCGATCCGATTGCTTGAAATCAGTAAAATCAAGTCAATTTACATCGATTTGGTTGTTTTAAGACGAATTAAAGCTATTTAAGACATTTCAGTTCATATAATTTAGTACAAAAAAATCTAATTTCGTGAATCGAGTTGGTTGGGTTAGGTTAGGTTAGGTTAGGTTAGGTTAGGTTAGGTTAGGTTAGGTTAGGTTAGGTTAGGTTAGGTTAGGTTAGGTTACTAACATCAAATTTCGTGAATCGTTCCGATTGCTTCGAAATAAGTAAAATCTTGTCAATTTGCATCGATTCGGTCGTTTTAAGACGAATTAGAGGTATTTAAGACATTTCAGTTCATATCATTTAGTAAAAAAAAATCGAATTTCCTGAATCGATCCGATTGCTTCGAAATCAGTAAAATCTTGTCAATTTGCATCGATTCGGTCGAATTACGACGAATTAGAGCTATTTAAGACATTTCAGTTCATATCATTTAGTACAAAAAATTCGAATTTCGTGAATCGATCGGATTGCTTCGAAATCAGTAAAATCTTGTCAATTTGCATCGATTCAGTCGTTTTAAGACGAATTAGAGCCATTTAAGACATTTCAGTTCATATCATTTAGTACAAAAATTTCGAATTTCGTGAATCAATCCGATTGCTTCGAAATCAATAATATCGAGTAAATTTGCATCAATTCAGTCGTTTTAGAGGTTTTTAAGACATTTCAGTCCATATGATTTATGTCATAAATAGCTCTATTTCGTCGTAAAACGACCGAATTGATGCATATTGACTCGATTTTACTAACTTCGTAACATCAAATTTCTTGAATCGTTCCGATTGCTTCGAAATAAGTAAAATCTTGTCAATTTGCATCGATTCGGTCGTTTTAAGACGAATTAGAGGTATTTAAGACATTTCAGTTCATATCATTTAGTAAAAAAAATTCGAATTTCGTGAATCGATCCGATTGCTTCGAAATCAGTAAAATCAAGTCAATTTACATCGATTTGGTTGTTTTAAGACGAATTAAAGCTATTTAAGACATTTCAGTTCATATAATTTAGTACAAAAAAATCTAATTTCGTGAATCGAGTTGGTTGGGTTAGGTTAGGTTAGGTTAGGTTAGGTTAGGTTAGGTTACTAACATCAAATGTCGTGAATCGTTCCGATTGCTTCGAAATAAGTAAAATCTTGTCAATTTGCATCGATTCGGTCGTTTTAAGACGAATTAGAGGTATTTAAGACATTTCAGTTCATATCATTTAGTAAAAAAAAATCGAATTTCCTGAATCGATCCGATTGCTTCGAAATCAGTAAAATCTTGTCAATTTGCATCGATTCGGTCGAATTACGACGAATTAGAGCTATTTAAGACATTTCAGTTCATATCATTTAGTACAAAAAATTCGAATTTCGTGAATCGATCGGATTGCATCGAAATCAGTAAAATCAAGTCAATTTACATCGATTTGGTTGTTTTAAGACGAATTAAAGCTATTTAAGACATTTCAGTTCATATCATTTAGTACAAAAAAATCTAATTTCGTGAATCGAGTTGGTTGGGTTAGGTTAGGTTAGGTTAGGTTAGGTTAGGTTACTAACATCAAATTTCGTGAATCGTTCCGATTGCTTCGAAATAAGTAAAATCTTGTCAATTTGCATCGATTCGGTCGTTTTAAGACGAATTAGAGGTATTTAAGACATTTCAGTTCATATCATTTAGTAAAAAAAAATCGAATTTCCTGAATCGATCCGATTGCTTCGAAATCAGTAAAATCTTGTCAATTTGCATCGATTCGGTCGAATTACGACGAATTAGAGTTATTTAAGACATTTCAGTTCATATCATTTAGTACAAAAAATTCGAATTTCGTGAATCGATCGGATTGCTTCGAAATCAGTAAAATCTTGTCAATTTGCATCGATTCAGTCGTTTTAAGACGAATTAGAGCCATTTAAGACATTTCAGTTCATATCATTTAGTACAAAAATTTCGAATTTCGTGAATCAATCCGATTGCTTCGAAATCAATAAAATCGAGTAAATTTGCATCAATTCAGTCGTTTTAGAGGTTTTTAAGACATTTCAGTCCATATGATTTATGTCATAAATAGCTCTATTTCGTCGTAAAACGACCGAATTGATGCATATTGACTCGATTTTACTAACTTCGTAACATCAAATTTCTTTAATCGTTCCGATTGCTTCGAAATAAGTAAAATCTTGTCAATTTGCATCGATTCGGTCGTTTTAAGACGAATTAGAGGTATTTAAGACATTTCAGTTCATATCATTTAGTAAAAAAAATTCGAATTTCGTGAATCGATCCGATTGCTTCGAAATCAGTAAAATCAAGTCAATTTACATCGATTTGGTTGTTTTAAGACGAATTAAAGCTATTTAAGACATTTCAGTTCATATAATTTAGTACAAAAAAATCTAATTTCGTGAATCGAGTTGGTTGGGTTAGGTTAGGTTAGGTTAGGTTAGGTTAGGTTAGGTTAGGTTAGGTTAGGTTAGGTTAGGTTAGGTTAGGTTACTAACATCAAATTTCGTGAATCGTTCTGATTGCTTCGAAATAAGTAAAATCTTGTCAATTTGCATCTATTCGGTCGTTTTAAGACGAATTAGAGGTATTTAAGACATTTCAGTTCATATCATTTAGTAAAAAAAAATCGAATTTCCTGAATCGATCCGATTGCTTCGAAATCAGTAAAATCTTGTCAATTTGCATCGATTCGGTCGAATTACGACGAATTAGAGCTATTTAAGACATTTCAGTTCATATCATTTAGTACAAAAAATTCGAATTTCGTGAATCGATCGGATTGCTTCGAAATCAGTAAAATCTTGTCAATTTGCATCGATTCAGTCGTTTTAAGACGAATTAGAGCCATTTAAGACATTTCAGTTCATATCATTTAGTACAAAAATTTCGAATTTCGTGAATCAATCCGATTGCTTCGAAATCAATAATATCGAGTAAATTTGCATCAATTCAGTCGTTTTAGAGGTTTTTAAGACATTTCAGTCCATATGATTTATGTCATAAATAGCTCTATTTCGTCGTAAAACGACCGAATTGATGCATATTGACTCGATTTTACTAACTTCGTAACATCAAATTTCTTGAATCGTTCCGATTGCTTCGAAATAAGTAAAATCTTGTCAATTTGCATCGATTCGGTCGTTTTAAGACGAATTAGAGGTATTTAAGACATTTCAGTTCATATCATTTAGTAAAAAATATTCGAATTTCGTGAATCGATCCGATTGCTTCGAAATCAGTAAAATCAAGTCAATTTACATCGATTTGGTTGTTTTAAGACGAATTAAAGCTATTTAAGACATTTCAGTTCATATAATTTAGTACAAAAAAATCTAATTTCGTGAATCGAGTTGGTTGGGTTAGGTTAGGTTAGGTTAGGTTAGGTTAGGTTAGGTTAGGTTAGGTTAGGTTAGGTTAGGTTACTAACATCAAATTTCGTGAATCGTTCCGATTGCTTCGAAATAAGTAAAATCTTGTCAATTTGCATCGATTCGGTCGTTTTAAGACGAATTAGAGGTATTTAAGACATTTCAGTTCATATCATTTAGTAAAAAAAAATCGAATTTCCTGAATCGATCCGATTGCTTCGAAATCAGTAAAATCTTGTCAATTTGCATCGATTCGGTCGAATTACGACGAATTAGAGCTATTTAAGACATTTCAGTTCATATCATTTAGTACAAAAAATTCGAATTTCGTGAATCGATCGGATTGCTTCGAAATCAGTAAAATCTTGTCAATTTGCATCGATTCAGTCGTTTTAAGACGAATTAGAGCCATTTAAGACATTTCAGTTCATATCATTTAGTACAAAAATTTCGAATTTCGTGAATCAATCCGATTGCTTCGAAATCAATAAAATCGAGTAAATTTGCATCAATTCAGTCGTTTTAGAGGTTTTTAAGACATTTCAGTCCATATGATTTATGTCATAAATAGCTCTATTTCGTCGTAAAACGACCGAATTGATGCATATTGACTCGATTTTACTAACTTCGTAACATCAAATTTCTTGAATCGTTCCGATTGCTTCGAAATAAGTAAAATCTTGTCAATTTGCATCGATTCGGTCGTTTTAAGACGAATTAGAGGTATTTAAGACATTTCAGTTCATATCATTTAGTAAAAAAAATTCGAATTTCGTGAATCGATCCGATTGCTTGAAATCAGTAAAATCAAGTCAATTTACATCGATTTGGTTGTTTTAAGACGAATTAAAGCTATTTAAGACATTTCAGTTCATATAATTTAGTACAAAAAAATCTAATTTCGTGAATCGAGTTGGTTGGGTTAGGTTAGGTTAGGTTAGGTTAGGTTAGGTTAGGTTAGGTTAGGTTAGGTTAGGTTACTAACATCAAATTTCGTGAATCGTTCCGATTGCTTCGAAATAAGTAAAATCTTGTCAATTTGCATCGATTCGGTCGTTTTAAGACGAATTAGAGGTATTTAAGACATTTCAGTTCATATCATTTAGTAAAAAAAAATCGAATTTCCTGAATCGATCCGATTGCTTCGAAATCAGTAAAATCTTGTCAATTTGCATCGATTCGGTCGAATTACGACGAATTAGAGCTATTTAAGACATTTCAGTTCATATCATTTAGTACAAAAATTCGAATTTCGTGAATCGATCGGATTGCTTCGAAATCAGTAAAATCTTGTCAATTTGCATCGATTCAGTCGTTTTAAGACGAATTAGAGCCATTTAAGACATTTCAGTTCATATCATTTAGTACAAAAATTTCGAATTTCGTGAATCAATCCGATTGCTTCGAAATCAATAATATCGAGTAAATTTGCATCAATTCAGTCGTTTTAGAGGTTTTTAAGACATTTCAGTCCATATGATTTATGTCATAAATAGCTCTATTTCGTCGTAAAACGACCGAATTGATGCATATTGACTCGATTTTACTAACTTCGTAACATCAAATTTCTTGAATCGTTCCGATTGCTTCGAAATAAGTAAAATCTTGTCAATTTGCATCGATTCGGTCGTTTTAAGACGAATTAGAGGTATTTAAGACATTTCAGTTCATATCATTTAGTAAAAAAAATTCGAATTTCGTGAATCGATCCGATTGCTTCGAAATCAGTAAAATCAAGTCAATTTACATCGATTTGGTTGTTTTAAGACGAATTAAAGCTATTTAAGACATTTCAGTTCATATAATTTAGTACAAAAAAATCTAATTTCGTGAATCGAGTTGGTTGGGTTAGGTTAGGTTAGGTTAGGTTAGGTTAGGTTAGGTTAGGTTACTAACATCAAATGTCGTGAATCGTTCCGATTGCTTCGAAATAAGTAAAATCTTGTCAATTTGCATCGATTCGGTCGTTTTAAGACGAATTAGAGGTATTTAAGACATTTCAGTTCATATCATTTAGTAAAAAAAAATCGAATTTCCTGAATCGATCCGATTGCTTCGAAATCAGTAAAATCTTGTCAATTTGCATCGATTCGGTCGAATTACGACGAATTAAAGCTATTTAAGACATTTCAGTTCATATCATTTAGTACAAAAAATTCGAATTTCGTGAATCGATCGGATTGCTTCGAAATCAGTAAAATCTTGTCAATTTGCATCGATTCGGTCGAATTACGACGAATTAGAGCTATTTAAGACATTTCAGTTCATATCATTTAGTACAAAAAATTCGAATTTCGTGAATCGATCGGATTGCTTCGAAATCAGTAAAATCTTGTCAATTTGCATCGATTCAGTCGTTTTAAGACGAATTAGAGCCATTTAAGACATTTCAGTTAATATCATTTAGTACAAAAATTTCGAATTTCGTGAATCAATCCGATTGCTTCGAAATCAATAAAATCGAGTAAATTTGCATCAATTCAGTCGTTTTAGAGGTTTTTAAGACATTTCAGTCCATATGATTTATGTCATAAATAGCTCTATTTCGTCGTAAAACGACCGAATTGATGCATATTGACTCGATTTTACTAACTTCGTAACATCAAATTTCTTGAATCGTTCCGATTGCTTCGAAATAAGTAAAATCTTGTCAATTTGCATCGATTCGGTCGTTTTAAGACGAATTAGAGGTATTTAAGACATTTCAGTTCATATCATTTAGTAAAAAAAATTCGAATTTCGTGAATCGATCCGATTGCTTGAAATCAGTAAAATCAAGTCAATTTACATCGATTTGGTTGTTTTAAGACGAATTAAAGCTATTTAAGACATTTCAGTTCATATAATTTAGTACAAAAAAATCTAATTTCGTGAATCGAGTTGGTTGGGTTAGGTTAGGTTAGGTTAGGTTAGGTTAGGTTAGGTTAGGTTAGGTTAGGTTAGGTTAGGTTAGGTTAGGTTAGGTTACTAACATCAAATTTCGTGAATCGTTCCGATTGCTTCGAAATAAGTAAAATCTTGTCAATTTGCATCGATTCGGTCGTTTTAAGACGAATTAGAGGTATTTAAGACATTTCAGTTCATATCATTTAGTAAAAAAAAATCGAATTTCCTGAATCGATCCGATTGCTTCGAAATCAGTAAAATCTTGTCATGCATCGATTCGGTCGAATTACGACGAATTAAAGCTATTTAAGACATTTCAGTTCATATCATTTAGTACAAAAAATCGAATTTCTGAATCGATCCGATTGCTTCGAAATCAGTAAAATCTTGTCAATTTGCATCGATTCGGTCGAATTACGACGAATTAGAGCTATTTAAGACATTTCAGTTCATATCATTTAGTACAAAAAATTCGAATTTCGTGAATCGATCGGATTGCTTCGAAATCAGTAAAATCTTGTCAATTTGCATCGATTCAGTCGTTTTAAGACGAATTAGAGCCATTTAAGACATTTCAGTTAATATCATTTAGTAGCAAAAATTTCGAATTTCGTGAATCAATCCGATTGCTTCGAAATCAATAAAATCGAGTAAATTTGCATCAATTCAGTCGTTTTAGAGGTTTTTAAGACATTTCAGTCCATATGATTTATGTCATAAATAGCTCTATTTCGTCGTAAAACGACCGAATTGATGCATATTGACTCGATTTTACTAACTTCGTAACATCAAATTTCTTGAATCGTTCCGATTGCTTCGAAATAAGTAAAATCTTGTCAATTTGCATCGATTCGGTCGTTTTAAGACGAATTAGAGGTATTTAAGACATTTCAGTTCATATCATTTAGTAAAAAAAATTCGAATTTCGTGAATCGATCCGATTGCTTGAAATCAGTAAAATCAAGTCAATTTACATCGATTTGGTTGTTTTAAGACGAATTAAAGCTATTTAAGACATTTCAGTTCATATAATTTAGTACAAAAAATCTAATTTCGTGAATCGAGTTGGTTGGGTTAGGTTAGGTTAGGTTAGGTTAGGTTAGGTTAGGTTAGGTTAGGTTAGGTTAGGTTAGGTTAGGTTACTAACATCAAATTTCGTGAATCGTTCCGATTGCTTCGAAATAAGTAAAATCTTGTCAATTTGCATCGATTCGGTCGTTTTAAGACGAATTAGAGGTATTTAAGACATTTCAGTTCATATCATTTAGTAAAAAAAAATCGAATTTCCTGAATCGATCCGATTGCTTCGAAATCAGTAAAATCTTGTCAATTTGCATCGATTCGGTCGAATACGACGAATTAGAGCTATTTAAGACATTTCAGTTCATATCATTTAGTACAAAAAATTCGAATTTCGTGAATCGATCGGATTGCTTCGAAATCAGTAAAATCTTGTCAATTTGCATCGATTCAGTCGTTTTAAGACGAATTAGAGCCATTTAAGACATTTCAGTTCATATCATTTAGTACAAAAATTTCGAATTTCGTGAATCAATCCGATTGCTTCGAAATCAATAATATCGAGTAAATTTGCATCAATTCAGTCGTTTTAGAGGTTTTTAAGACATTTCAGTCCATATGATTTATGTCATAAATAGCTCTATTTCGTCGTAAAACGACCGAATTGATGCATATTGACTCGATTTTACTAACTTCGTAACATCAAATTTCTTGAATCGTTCCGATTGCTTCGAAATAAGTAAAATCTTGTCAATTTGCATCGATTCGGTCGTTTTAAGACGAATTAGAGGTATTTAAGACATTTCAGTTCATATCATTTAGTAAAAAAAATTCGAATTTCGTGATTCGATCCGATTGCTTCGAAATCAGTAAAATCAAGTCAATTTACATCGATTTGGTTGTTTTAAGACGAATTAAAGCTATTTAAGACATTTCAGTTCATATAATTTAGTACAAAAAAATCTAATTTCGTGAATCGAGTTGGTTGGGTTAGGTTAGGTTAGGTTAGGTTAGGTTAGGTTAGGTTAGGTTAGGTTACTAACATCAAATTTCGTGAATCGTTCCGATTGCTTCGAAATAAGTAAAATCTTGTCAATTTGCATCGATTCGGTCGTTTTAAGACGAATTAGAGGTATTTAAGACATTTCAGTTCATATCATTTAGTAAAAAAAAATCGAATTTCCTGAATCGATCCGATTGCTTCGAAATCAGTAAAATCTTGTCAATTTGCATCGATTCGGTCGAATTACGACGAATTAGAGCTATTTAAGACATTTCAGTTCATATCATTTAGTACAAAAAATTCGAATTTCGTGAATCGATCGGATTGCTTCGAAATCAGTAAAATCTTGTCAATTTGCATCGATTCAGTCGTTTTAAGACGAATTAGAGCCATTTAAGACATTTCAGTTCATATCATTTAGTACAAAAATTTCGAATTTCGTGAATCAATCCGATTGCTTCGAAATCAATAAAATCGAGTAAATTTGCATCAATTCAGTCGTTTTAGAGGTTTTTAAGACATTTCAGTCCATATGATTTATGTCATAAATAGCTCTATTTCGTCGTAAAACGACCGAATTGATGCATATTGACTCGATTTTACTAACTTCGTAACATCAAATTTCTTGAATCGTTCCGATTGCTTCGAAATAAGTAAAATCTTGTCAATTTGCATCGATTCGGTCGTTTTAAGACGAATTAGAGGTATTTAAGACATTTCAGTTCATATCATTTAGTAAAAAAAATTCGAATTTCGTGAATCGATCCGATTGCTTGAAATCAGTAAAATCAAGTCAATTTACATCGATTTGGTTGTTTTAAGACGAATTAAAGCTATTTAAGACATTTCAGTTCATATAATTTAGTACAAAAAAATCTAATTTCGTGAATCGAGTTGGTTGGGTTAGGTTAGGTTAGGTTAGGTTAGGTTAGGTTAGGTTAGGTTAGGTTAGGTTAGGTTAGGTTAGGTTAGGTTACTAACATCAAATTTCGTGAATCGTTCCGATTGCTTCGAAATAAGTAAAATCTTGTCAATTTGCATCGATTCGGTCGTTTTAAGACGAATTAGAGGTATTTAAGACATTTCAGTTCATATCATTTAGTAAAAAAAAATCGAATTTCCTGAATCGATCCGATTGCTTCGAAATCAGTAAAATCTTGTCAATTTGCATCGATTCGGTCGAATTACGACGAATTAGAGCTATTTAAGACATTTCAGTTCATATCATTTAGTACAAAAAATTCGAATTTCGTGAATCGATCGGATTGCTTCGAAATCAGTAAAATCTTGTCAATTTGCATCGATTCAGTCGTTTTAAGACGAATTAGAGCCATTTAAGACATTTCAGTTCATATCATTTAGTACAAAAATTTCGAATTTCGTGAATCAATCCGATTGCTTCGAAATCAATAATATCGAGTAAATTTGCATCAATTCAGTCGTTTTAGAGGTTTTTAAGACATTTCAGTCCATATGATTTATGTCATAAATAGCTCTATTTCGTCGTAAAACGACCGAATTGATGCATATTGACTCGATTTTACTAACTTCGTAACATCAAATTTCTTGAATCGTTCCGATTGCTTCGAAATAAGTAAAATCTTGTCAATTTGCATCGATTCGGTCGTTTTAAGACGAATTAGAGGTATTTAAGACATTTCAGTTCATATCATTTAGTAAAAAAAATTCGAATTTCGTGAATCGATCCGATTGCTTCGAAATCAGTAAAATCAAGTCAATTTACATCGATTTGGTTGTTTTAAGACGAATTAAAGCTATTTAAGACATTTCAGTTCATATAATTTAGTACAAAAAAATCTAATTTCGTGAATCGAGTTGTTGGGTTAGGTTAGGTTAGGTTAGGTTAGGTTAGGTTAGGTTACTAACATCAAATGTCGTGAATCGTTCCGATTGCTTCGAAATAAGTAAAATCTTGTCAATTTGCATCGATTCGGTCGTTTTAAAGACGAATTAGAGGTATTTAAGACATTTCAGTTCATATCATTTAGTAAAAAAAAATCGAATTTCCTGAATCGATCCGATTGCTTCGAAATCAGTAAAATCTTGTCAATTTGCATCGATTCGGTCGAATTACGACGAATTAGAGCTATTTAAGACATTTCAGTTCATATCATTTAGTACAAAAAATTCGAATTTCGTGAATCGATCGGATTGCATCGAAATCAGTAAAATCAAGTCAATTTACATCGATTTGGTTGTTTTAAGACGAATTAAAGCTATTTAAGACATTTCAGTTCATATCATTTAGTACAAAAAAATCTAATTTCGTGAATCGAGTTGGTTGGGTTGGGGTTAGGTTAGGTTAGGTTAGGTTAGGTTAGGTTAGGTTAGGTTAGGTTAGGTTAGGTTAGGTTACTAACATCAAATTCCGTGAATCGTTCCGATTGCTTCGAAATAAGTAAAATCTTGTCAATTTGCATCGATTCGGTCGTTTTAAGACGAATTAGAGGTATTTAAGACATTTCAGTTCATATCATTTAGTAAAAAAAATTCGAATTTCGTGAATCGATCCGATTGCTTCGAAATCAGTAAAATCAAGTCAATTTACATCGATTTGGTTGTTTTAAGACGAATTAAAGCTATTTAAGACATTTCAGTTCATATAATTTAGTACAAAAAAATCTAATTTCGTGAATCGAGTTGGTTGGGTTAGGTTAGGTTAGGTTAGGTTAGGTTAGGTTAGGTTAGGTTAGGTTAGGTTAGGTTAGGTTACTAACATCAAATTTTCGTGAATCGTTCCGATTGCTTCGAAATAAGTAAAATCTTGTCAATTTGCATCGATTCGGTCGTTTTTAAGACGAATTAGAGGTATTTAAGACATTTCAGTTCATATCATTTAGTAAAAAAAAATCGAATTTCCTGAATCGATCCGATTGCTTCGAAATCATTAAAATCTTGTCAATTTGCATCGATTCGGTCGAATTACGACGAATTAGAGCTATTTAAGACATTTCAGTTCATATCATTTAGTACAAAAAATTCGAATTTCGTGAATCGATCGGATTGCTTCGAAATCAGTAAAATCTTGTCAATTTGCATCGATTCAGTCGTTTTAAGACGAATTAGAGCCATTTAAGACATTTCAGTTCATATCATTTAGTAAAAAAAATTCGAATTTCGGTGAATCGATCCGATTGCATCGAAATCAGTAAAATCAAGTCAATTTACATCGATTTGGTTGTTTTAAGACGAATTAAAGCTATTTAAGACATTTCAGTTCATATAATTTAGTACAAAAAAATCTAATTTCGTGAATCGAGTTGGCTGGGTTAGGTTAGGTTAGGTTAGGTTAGGTTAGGTTAGGTTAGGTTAGGTTAGGTTACTAACATCAAATTTCGTGAATCGTTCCGATTGCTTCGAAATAAGTAAATTCTTGTCAATTTGCATCGATTCGGTCGTTTTAAGACGAATTAGAGGTATTTAAGACATTTCAGTTCATATCATTTAGTAAAAAAAAATCGAATTTCCTGAATCGATCCGATTGCTTCGAATAAGTAAAATCTTGTCAATTTGCATCGATTCGGTCGTTTTAAGACGAATTAGAGGTATTTAAGACATTTCAGTTCATATCATTTAGTAAAAAAAATTCGAATTTCGTGAATCGATCCGATTGCATCGAAATCAGTAAAATCAAGTCAATTTACATCGATTTGGTTGTTTTAAGACGAATTAAAGCTATTTAAGACATTTCAGTTCATATCATTTAGTAAAAAAAAATCGAATTTCCTGAATCGATCCGATTGCTTCGAAATCAGTAAAATCTTGTCAATTTGCATCGATTCGGTCGAATTACGACGAATTAGAGCTATTTAAGACATTTCAGTTCATATCATTTAGTACAAAAAATTCGAATTTCGTGAATCGATCGGATTGCTTCGAAATCAGTAAAATCAAGTCAATTTACATCGATTTGGTTGTTTTAAGACGAATTAAAGCTATTTAAGACATTTCAGTTCATATAATTTAGTACAAAAAAATCTAATTTCGTGAATCGAGTTGGCTGGGTTAGGTTAGGTTAGGTTAGGTTAGGTTAGGTTAGGTTAGGTTAGGTTAGGTTACTAACATCAAATTTCGTGAATCGTTCCGATTGCTTCGAAATAAGTAAATTCTTGTCAATTTGCATCGATTCGGTCGTTTTAAGACGAATTAGAGGTATTTAAGACATTTCAGTTCATATCATTTAGTAAAAAAAAATCGAATTTCCCTGAATCGATCCGATTGCTTCGAAATAAGTGAAATCTTGTCAATTTGCATCGATTCGGTCGTTTTAAGACGAATTAGAGGTATTTAAGACATTTCAGTTCATATCATTTAGTACAAAAAATTCGAATTTCGTGAATCGATCGGATTGCTTCGAAATCAGTAAAATCTTGTCAATTTGCATCGATTCAGTCGTTTTAAGACGAATTAGAGCCATTTAAGACATTTCAGTTCATATCATTTAGTTCAAAAATTTCGAATTTCGTGAATCAATCCGATTGCTTCGAAATCAATAAAATCGAGTAAATTTGCATCAATTCAGTCGTTTTAGAGGTTTTTAAGACATTTCAGTCCATATGATTTATGTCATAAATTGCTCTATTTCGTCGTAAAACGACCGAATTGATGCATATTGACTCGATTTTACTAACTTCGTAACATCAAATTTCTTGAATCGTTCCGATTGCTTCGAAATAAGTAAAATCTTGTCAATTTGCATCGATTCGGTCGTTTTAAGACGAATTAGAGGTATTTAAGACATTTCAGTTCATATCATTTAGTAAAAAAAATTCGAATTTCGTGAATCGATCCGATTGCTTCGAAATCAGTAAAATCAAGTCAATTTACATCGATTTGGTTGTTTTAAGACGAATTAAAGCTATTTAAGACATTTCAGTTCATATAATTTAGTACAAAAAAATCTAATTTCGTGAATCGAGTTGGTTGGGTTAGGTTAGGTTAGGTTAGGTTAGGTTAGGTTAGGTTACTAACATCAAATTTCGTGAATCGTTCCGATTGCTTCGAAATAAGTAAAATCTTGTCAATTTGCATCGATTCGGTCGTTTTAAGACGAATTAGAGGTATTTAAGACATTTCAGTTCATATCATTTAGTAAAAAAAATCGAATTTCCTGAATCGATCCGATTGCTTCGAAATCAGTAAAATCTTGTCAATTTGCATCGATTCGGTCGAATTACGACGAATTAGAGCTATTTAAGACATTTCAGTTCATATCATTTAGTACAAAAAATTCGAATTTCGTGAATCGATCGGATTGCTTCGAAATCAGTAAAATCAAGTCAATTTACATCGATTTGGTTGTTTTAAGACGAATTAAAGCTATTTAAGACATTTCAGTTCATATCATTTAGTACAAAAAAATCTAATTTCGTGAATCGAGTTGGTTGGGTTGGGGTTAGGTTAGGTTAGGTTAGGTTAGGTTAGGTTAGGTTAGGTTAGGTTAGGTTACTAACATCAAATTCCGTGAATCGTTCCGATTGCTTCGAAATAAGTAAAATCTTGTCAATTTGCATCGATTCGGTCGTTTTAAGACGAATTAGAGGTATTTAAGACATTTCAGTTCATATCATTTAGTAAAAAAAATTCGAATTTCGTGAATCGATCCGATTGCTTCGAAATCAGTAAAATCAAGTCAATTTACATCGATTTGGTTATTTTAAGACGAATTAAAGCTATTTAAGACATTTCAGTTCATATAATTTAGTACAAAAAAATCTAATTTCGTGAATCGAGTTGGTTGGGTTAGGTTAGGTTAGGTTAGGTTAGGTTAGGTTAGGTTAGGTTAGGTTAGGTTAGGTTACTAACATCAAATTTCGTGAATAGTTCCGATTGCTTCGAAATAAGTAAAATCTTGTCAATTTGCATCGATTCGGTCGTTTTAAGACGAATTAGAGGTATTTAAGACATTTCAGTTCATATCATTTAGTAAAAAAAATCGAATTTCCTGAATCGATCCGATTGCTTCGAAATCAGTAAAATCTTGTCAATTTGCATCGATTCGGTCGAATTACGACGAATTAGAGCTATTTAAGACATTTCAGTTCATATCATTTAGTACAAAAAATTCGAATTTCGTGAATCGATCGGATTGCTTCGAAATCAGTAAAATCTTGTCAATTTGCATCGATTCAGTCGTTTTAAGACGAATTAGAGCCATTTAAGACATTTCAGTTCATATCATTTAGTAAAAAAAATTCGAATTTCGTGAATCGATCCGATTGCATCGAAATCAGTAAAATCAAGTCAATTTACATCGATTTGGTTGTTTTAAGACGAATTAAAGCTATTTAAGACAGTTCAGTTCATATAATTTAGTACAAAAAAATCTAATTTCGTGAATCGAGTTGGTTGGGTTAGGTTAGGTTAGGTTAGGTTAGGTTAGGTTAGGTTAGGTTAGGTTAGGTTACTAACATCAAATTTCGTGAATCGTTCCGATTGCTTCGAAATAAGTAAATTCTTGTCAATTTGCATCGATTCGGTCGTTTTAAGACGAATTAGAGGTATTTAAGACATTTCAGTTCATATCATTTAGTAAAAAAAAATCGAATTTCCTGAATCGATCCGATTGCTTCGAAATAAGTAAAATCTTGTCAATTTGCATCGATTCGGTCGTTTTAAGACGAATTAGAGGTATTTAAGACATTTCAGTTCATATCATTTAGTAAAAAAAATTCGAATTTCGTGAATCGATCCGATTGCATCGAAATCAGTAAAATCAAGTCAATTTACATCGATTTGGTTGTTTTAAGACGAATTAAAGCTATTTAAGACATTTCAGTTCATATCATTTAGTACAAAAAAATCTAATTTCGTGAATCGAGTTGGTTGGGTTGGGTTAGGTTAGGTTAGGTTAGGTTAGGTTAGGTTAGGTTAGGTTAGGTTAGGTTACTAACATCAAATTCCGTGAATCGTTCCGATTGCTTCGAAATAAGTAAAATCTTGTCAATTTGCATCGATTCGGTCGTTTTAAGACGAATTAGAGGTATTTAAGACATTTCAGTTCATATCATTTAGTAAAAAAAATTCGAATTTCGTGAATCGAACCGATTGCTTCGAAATCAGTAAAATCAAGTCAATTTACATCGATTTGGTTGTTTTAAGACGAATTAAAGCTATTTAAGACATTTCAGTTCATATAATTTAGTACAAAAAAATCTAATTTCGTGAATCGAGTTGGTTGGGTTAGGTTAGGTTAGGTTAGGTTAGGTTAGGTTAGGTTAGGTTAGGTTAGGTTAGGTTAGGTTACTAACATCAAATTTCGTGAATCGTTCCGATTGCTTCGAAATAAGTAAAATCAAGTCAATTTACATCGATTTGGTTGTTTTAAGACGAATTAAAGCTATTTAAGACATTTCAGTTCATATCATTTAGTACAAAAAAATCTAATTTCGTGAATCGAGTTGGTTGGGTTGGGTTAGGTTAGGTTAGGTTAGGTTAGGTTAGGTTAGGTTAGGTTAGGTTAGGTTAGGTTAGGTTAGGTTAGGTTAGGTTACTAACATCAAATTCCGTGAATCGTTCCGATTGCTTCG
>CASGGX010000010.1:0-5000 GCA_949319165.1 Sialis lutaria | reverse complement strand
AATCGTTCCGATTGCTTCGAAATAAGTAAAATCTTGTCAATTTGCATCGATTCGGTCGTTTTAAGACGAATTAGAGGTATTTAAGACATTTCAGTTCATATCATTTAGTAAAAAAAATTCGAATTTCGTGAATCGATCCGATTGCTTCGAAATCAGTAAAATCAAGTCAATTTACATCGATTTGGTTGTTTTAAGACGAATTAAAGCTATTTAAGACATTTCAGTTCATATAATTTAGTACAAAAAAATCTAATTTCGTGAATCGAGTTGGTTGGGTTAGGTTAGGTTAGGTTAGGTTAGGTTAGGTTAGGTTAGGTTAGGTTAGGTTAGGTTAGGTTACTAACATCAAATTTCGTGAATCGTTCCGATTGCTTCGAAATAAGTAAAATCTTGTCAATTTGCATCGATTCGGTCGTTTTAAGACGAATTAGAGGTATTTAAGACATTTCAGTTCATATCATTTAGTAAAAAAAAATCGAATTTCCTTAATCGATCCGATTGCTTCGAAATCAGTAAAATCTTGTCAATTTGCATCGATTCGGTCGAATTACGACGAATTAGAGCTATTTAAGACATTTCAGTTCATATCATTTAGTACAAAAAATTCGAATTTCGTGAATCGATCGGATTGCTTCGAAATCAGTAAAATCTTGTCAATTTGCATCGATTCAGTCGTTTTAAGACGAATTAGAGCCATTTAAGACATTTCAGTTCATATCATTTAGTACAAAAATTTCGAATTTCGTGAATCAATCCGATTGCTTCGAAATCAATAAAATCGAGTAAATTTGCATCAATTCAGTCGTTTTAGAGGTTTTTAAGACATTTCAGTCCATATGATTTATGTCATAAATAGCTCTATTTCGTCGTAAAACGACCGAATTGATGCATATTGACTCGATTTTACTAACTTCGTAACATCAAATTTCTTGAATCGTTCCGATTGCTTCGAAATAAGTAAAATCTTGTCAATTTGCATCGATTCGGTCGTTTTAAAACGAATTAGAGGTATTTAAGACATTTCAGTTCATATCATTTAGTAAAAAAAATTCGAATTTCGTGAATCGATCCGATTGCTTCGAAATCAGTAAAATCAAGTCAATTTACATCGATTTGGTTGTTTTAAGACGAATTAAAGCTATTTAAGACATTTCAGTTCATATAATTTAGTACAAAAAAATCTAATTTCGTGAATCGAGTTGGTTGGGTTAGGTTAGGTTAGGTTAGGTTAGGTTAGGTTAGGTTACTAACATCAAATTTCGTGAATCATTCCGATTGCTTCGAAATAAGTAAAATCTTGTCAATTTGCATCGATTCGTTCGTTTTAAGACGAATTAGAGGTATTTAAGACATTTCAGTTCATATCATTTAGTAAAAAAAAATCGAATTTCCTGAATCGATCCGATTGCTTCGAAATCAGTAAAATCTTGTCAATTTGCATTGATTCAGTCGAATTACGACGAATTAGAGCTATTTAAGACATTTCAGTTCATATCATTTAGTACAAAAAATTCGAATTTCGTGAATCGATCGGATTGCTTCGAAATCAGTAAAATCTTGTCAATTTGCATCGATTCAGTCGTTTTAGAGGTTTTTAAGACATTTTAGTCCATATGATTTATGTCATAAATAGCTCTATTTCGTCGTAAAACGACCGAATTGATGCATATTGACTCGATTTTACTAACTTCGTAACATCAAATTCTTGAATCGTTCCGATTGCTTCGAAATAAGTAAAATCTTGTCAATTTGCATCGATTCGGTCGTTTTAAGACGAATTAGAGGTATTTAAGACATTTCAGTTCATATCATTTAGTAAAAAAAATTCGAATTTCGTGAATCGATCCGATTGCATCGAAATCAGTAAAATCAAGTCAATTTACATCGATTTGGTTGTTTTAAGACGAATTAAAGCTATTTAAGACATTTCAGTTCATATCATTTAGTACAAAAAAATCTAATTTCGTGAATCGAGTTGGTTGGGTTGGTTAGGTTAGGTTAGGTTAGGTTAGGTTAGGTTAGGTTAGGTTAGGTTAGGTTAGGTTACTAACATCAAATTCCGTGAATCGTTCCGATTGCTTCGAAATAAGTAAAATCTTGTCAATTTGCATCGATTCGGTCGTTTTAAGACGAATTAGAGGTATTTAAGACATTTCAGTTCATATCATTTAGTAAAAAAAATTCGAATTTCGTGAATCGATCCGATTGCTTCGAAATCAGTAAAATCAAGTCAATTTACATCGATTTGGTTGTTTTAAGACGAATTAAAGCTATTTAAGACATTTCAGTTCATATAATTTAGTACAAAAAAATCTAATTTCGTGAATCGAGTTGGTTGGGTTAGGTTAGGTTAGGTTAGGTTAGGTTAGGTTAGGTTAGGTTAGGTTAGGTTAGGTTAGGTTAGGTTACTAACATCAAATTTCGTGAATCGTTCCGATTGCTTCGAAATAAGTAAAATCTTGTCAATTTGCATCGATTCGGTCGTTTTAAGACGAATTAGAGGTATTTAAGACATTTCAGTTCATATCATTTAGTAAAAAAAAATCGAATTTCCTGAATCGATCCGATTGCTTCGAAATCAGTAAAATCTTGTCAATTTGCATCGATTCGGTCGAATTACGACGAATTAGAGCTATTTAAGACATTTCAGTTCATATCATTTAGTACAAAAAATTCGAATTTCGTGAATCGATCGGATTGCTTCGAAATCAGTAAAATCTTGTCAATTTGCATCGATTCAGTCGTTTTAAGACGAATTAGAGCCATTTAAGACATTTCAGTTCATATCATTTAGTAAAAAAAATTCGAATTTCGTGAATCGATCCGATTGCATCGAAATCAGTAAAATCAAGTCAATTTACATCGATTTGGTTGTTTTAAGACGAATTAAAGCTATTTAAGACATTTCGGTTCATATAATTTAGTACAAAAAAATCTAATTTCGTGAATCGAGTTGGTTGGGTTAGGTTAGGTTAGGTTAGGTTAGGTTAGGTTAGGTTAGGTTAGGTTAGGTTAGGTTACTAACATCAAATTTCGTGAATCGTTCCGATTGCTTCGAAATAAGTAAAATCTTGTCAATTTGCATCGATTCGGTCGTTTTAAGACGAATTAGAGGTATTTAAGACATTTCAGTTCATATCATTTAGTAAAAAAAAATCGAATTTCCTGAATCGATCCGATTGCTTCGAAATCAGTAAAATCTTGTCAATTTGCATCGATTCGGTCGAATTACGACGAATTAGAGCTATTTAAGACATTTCAGTTCATATCATTTAGTACAAAAAATTCGAATTTCGTGAATCGATCGGATTGCTTCGAAATCAGTAAAATCTTGTCAATTTGCACCAATAAGTCGTTTTAAGACGAATTAGAGCCATTTAAGACATTTCAGTTCATATCATTTAGTACAAAAATTTCGAATTTCGTGAATCAATCCGATTGCTTCGAAATCAATAAAATCGAGTAAATTTGCATCAATTCAGTCGTTTTAGAGGTTTTTAAGACATTTCAGTCCATATGATTTATGTCATAAATAGCTCTATTTCGTCGTAAAACGACCGAATTGATGCATATTGACTCGATTTTACTAACTTCGTAACATCAAATTTCTTGAATCGTTCCGATTGCTTCGAAATAAGTAAAATCTTGTCAATTTGCATCGATTCTGTCGTTTTAAGACGAATTAGAGGTATTTAAGACATTTCAGTTCATATCATTTAGTAAAAAAAATTCGAATTTCGTGAATCGATCCGATTGCTTCGAAATCAGTAAAATCAAGTCAATTTACATCGATTTGGTTGTTTTAAGACGAATTAAAGCTATTTAAGACATTTCAGTTCATATAATTTAGTACAAAAAAATCTAATTTCGTGAATCGAGTTGGTTGGGGTTAGGTTAGGTTAGGTTAGGTTAGGTTAGGTTACTAACATCAAATTTCGTGAATCATTCCGATTGCTTCGAAATAAGTAAAATCTTGTCAATTTGCATCGATTCGTTCGTTTTAAGACGAATTAGAGGTATTTAAGACATTTCAGTTCATATCATTTAGTAAAAAAAAATCGAATTTCCTGAATCGATCCGATTGCTTCGAAATCAGTAAAATCTTGTCAATTTGCATCGATTCAGTCGAATTACGACGAATTAGAGCTATTTAAGACATTTCAGTTCATATCATTTAGTACAAAAAATTCGAATTTCGTGAATCGATCGGATTGCTTCGAAATCAGTAAAATCTTGTCAATTTGCATCGATTCAGTCGTTTTAAGACGAATTAGAGCCATTTAAGACATTTCAGTTCATATCATTTAGTAAAAAAAATTCGAATTTCGTGAATCGATCCGATTGCATCGAAATCAGTAAAATCAAGTCAATTTACATCGATTTGGTTGTTTTAAGACGAATTAAAGCTATTTAAGACATTTCAGTTCATATAATTTAGTACAAAAAAATCTAATTTCGTGAATCGAGTTGGTTGGGTTAGGTTAGGTTAGGTTAGGTTAGGTAGGTTAGGTTAGGTTAGGTTAGGTTAGGTTAGGTTACTAACATCAAATTTCGTGAATCGTTCCGATTGCTTCGAAATAAGTAAATTCTTGTCAATTTGCATCGATTCGGTCGTTTTAAGACGAATTAGAGGTATTTAAGACATTTCAGTTCATATCATTTAGTAAAAAAAAATCGAATTTCCTGAATCGATCCGATTGCTTCGAAATAAGTAAAATCTTGTCAATTTGCATCGATTCGGTCGTTTTAAGACGAATTAGAGGTATTTAAGACATTTCAGTTCATATCATTTAGTAAAAAAAATTCGAATTTCGTGAATCGATCCGATTGCTTCGAAATCAGTAAAATCAAGTCAATTTACATCGATTTGGTTGTTTTAAGACGAATTAAAGCTATTTAAGACATTTCAGTTCATATAATTTAGTACAAAAAAATCTAATTTCGTGAATCGAGTTGGTTGGGTTAGGTTAGGTTAGGTTAGGTTAGGTTAGGTTAGGTTA
>CASGGX010000009.1:0-50416 GCA_949319165.1 Sialis lutaria | reverse complement strand
TATCGTAGGATATCTCTAACATCTCGGGTTATGCACTAGCTCGAAGGGTTTTTTTCTTTTCAGTCTTCGAGTTAAATTCTGACAGTCAAGAAGTTGAGTAGTCTCGACATTGACATGTTGCTGCAACCGAGTTTCATGTTTAGCAGCAAATCTTTTTATTTCGCTGGCTACATCTTGGATTCCAAGATCTCGATGTAAATCTTTGTTGCGTATGTACCACGGAGCATTTACACTATTTCGCAGAACTTTATTTTGGAAAACTTGAATTTTATTTATTTTATTTGAATTTTATTTATATTGCAAAGTTGGATACCATATGTCCAGACAGGTTTTAAAATCTGGTTATATATTAATATTTTATTTTGTATTGTCAGTTTTGATTTACATCCCAAAAGCCAATGCATTTGTCTATATTTGAGATCGAGTTAAGTTCGCTTCTTCTTAACGTGTTCCTTACACCTCAATTTGGCATCCAGAGTCATTCCCAGGTATTTAGCAGTATTTGCGTATGGTATCTTAGTACCATTCACTGTGACTGGTGGGGGATTTATTATATTCCTATTTGTAAAATTAACGTGAACAGATTTTGTTTCGTTAAGTTTAATTTTCCAATCTTTTGTCCAATTATATATTTTATCAGTTGCATGCTGAAGATTATCAGTAACTTTTTTTAGGTTTGTTCCTACTGTTAATAAGGCAGTGTCGTCTGCAAAAGTGGCAACAGTTGCAACATCTATTTGTGGGAGATCACTTAAGATCAGATAGAGAATAGGTCCGAGTATACTTCCTTGAGGTACACCTGCTTTAACTTCTCTCAGCCCAGAATATTCACCTTCTTGTTTTATTCTAAATAGTCTATCTGACAAGTATGATGTTAGGAGGTCAACATATTGTTTGGGTAATAGTCTTCTTAGTTTGCAAATCAGACCTTCATGCCACACTCTGTCGAATGCCTGAGATGATACGTCGAGGAAGATGGCAGAACATACCTGTCCATTTTCTATAGCCTTTTCTATTACGTCTGTTATTCGATGTACCTGGTCTATCGTGGAGTGCTTCTTTCTAAAGCCAAACTGATGGTGAGTGGCTGAGGGGTGGTTTGGTATGCAAACGATCCTCTCCTCGAAACCAAACAACTTTTTCCTTGAACATTTTTTGGTTCAAGGCAAAGGAAAAGAGTTATTCCGGGGTACCGGGCTTTTTTAAACACCCTGTATAGTCCCCTCGACATATTTTTACATCTTTTGGTTGGCAATGAATTTAAGATGTGCGCGAATTAAGTTTCTACAATTGAATACTTAATAAAAAAATAATTTTATTTCTCAAACAACACGGGGCTGTCTTTATCCGGCTTGTAAGACCATGAATATTTTTAACTCCAGAACGATTTGACCATGGATTAATTGTGGACTGCTTCTGGCAAGGACCAATATATACTCTTTCTATCCTGTGCATAAACAATGAATAGTTTTTGATCCTTAGCATATATCAAGTACTGTATTTATTTCCTTTGATAATAGTGGACCATGTCTTTATTAAGACAAATAAAATATAACACCACAAACACTTAATACACTAGGTATATATTGGTGAAATATTATACAACTCAATATGTGCAAACAAGATCACTTGTTTGCATCTTCACAATAAATGAAATACACTGCTTTATTGTGAATATTATTTGCAATAATGCCAAATAATGCAAAGGAATGTTTCACTTAACTACAATGTGTGAAAACTTATATAACACTCGTTTGTTTTCATAACAAACATAAATAATAATTGTTTTCAACGCCGCCGCTCTAACATATAGGCTAGCGTTGGAAATAAAACCATAACAACATAAAAAACATAACAGACCTAAAAATATATACATTTGAAATCGCACAGACAGGGCTACAATTTTGTGAATTTCAGTCTGTGTTCAGCAAGTAAACACGTTGGTTGTTTCATTATAATTTTAATTAAAAAAAAAATACATAAACAATATACAATTTTTTTAGTGATACCTCCTTATATGCCGCATTAAATTGTCGCACGGTTGAATCGTTGGCGACACAAGTAGCATATATATCTTTCTACCTTTTTATGTTGTTTGTAATGTCTTTTCATACCATCCAATCTATTGAATTTTGATGCGCAATTTGTCTCTGGGCATTGAAAAGTTCCATTACCTGGAAAATATAATATTTTTTTTTCCTTTTTATATATTTCTTTATGTCTGCACAATGAATCCCACATTCGGAATTTCGCTTTGCAGTTTCTATAACTGCAACAGAATATTTGATCTGGAAAATATAATAAAATATGTTAAGAATGTTTCATATTCAATGAGCCTGGGTTGTGCGTTGATGAGTCAGTCAGTGATTAAGTGCAAAAGTTTTATTTTTGAAACAAAATAAAATATTCCCGAGTAAAAAAAAACTGAACTTTGTAGTTCAAATAAATGATTGTTAAAGAATATAATGATGTGTTTACATTCAATACACTCAGGTAATTTTAAAAATGAATATAAAATTGAACTAAAGGATAACGCGACACTAGCTGCAATTCCACCATATCGTATACCTATAAAATTAACTTTATTGTTTAATTGTTCTGCATATCTTTACATGTCTACAGATCTATGCGGTCTGGGACGTCTTAACAATTATAGACAAAACTGTCTAAACATAAATTATACATTTCTTATCTAAATTAATAATTATACAACATATAAATTTATTCTAATTAATTATACTTCATCATCTTTTATGTGATGCAAAGTACAAATGGTGCAACAATTTAAAATTTTTATATGTTCCATAATCACTAAGTTTAAGCGGTGAGATCGGCCATAACAAACCTGATGGGGTTTTCTCTTTTGAATTGAAATTACTGGTAGTAATTGTTGATGGACCTGCCTCATTAGTTTTCATTGCAACGCAACTTGAAGACTGAAATTTTTAAATTTTTAATTTTCTTAACAAAAGTCGTTTATTTACATATCTATTTTAAGATAAACTACTAATTGATATATCATTGTATATAAAAATTGACTCATTTGATGAAAAATTACTTCTTACACCTTCCCCAACAAATTCCATCAATAATATAAAGGGCTCTAATTAATTTTTTTCAAGCCTGATGGGTTTTTCTCTTTATAGTAGAAAAGACCGGTAGTAATAGTTGATGGGCCTGCCTCATCAATGTCCATTTCAACGTAACGAGCGGATACTAATTAATTTGTGTACTGCTAAATTAAAGTATCAAAGTATGTAACTGTAATATATATAGGTACTTTGATTTGTTTTAAAATTCTCTTTGAATTTGTTCATTTCTTGTAATATATAACTTTCAATTTTTTGTTTGTTTTCTTCTGATATATCGTTTAATACTTCTGTTAATTTTAATTTACCCTCCTCGTCCATTTTATATTTCGTATATTTAAGAATATAATGTATAATTTTATGTTAAATACACAAAAAAAACCCGGTTTAAAATTTGTACGTTTTGACTGACGTGATTGAAAAATAAAATTGCGTTTTTCACAAATTGCTATTTTTGGGTTTTCTAATTTTTCACAAGATTTTTAAATATAAAGGTATTTTAATTTTTTATCTACCTTAAAGTTCGACTCAAGACGAAAAAAATGAATCCCTGAAATGTTCAAAAATTCCAAAATTTCTACGATCAATTTTTCGATTGAAAAATTTCATTTTTTTCGAAAAACGTTAATATTTCAGGAAATATTTAACTTTGAAAATCCGGACGAATCGGTAAAATTAAAGGACCTCAAAACATGCAGAGGTGCATTTTTCTCCTCTTTTTGTAATCATCTTTAGCAACGATTCCCACTATCGCTATCCTATAGAGAATTTTTTTTCTCCTCAAAGGCTTTGGCACTGGGCTACATTCATCTTTAATAATTTCGTTTAATATGCACAATTAAATAATCAAGCCTGTAAAATTGTTACAAAATATATTTTGTCATACATTTTGAGTCAAGAGAATTAAGCAGGTTCAATAAAATAATTACTCTTATGTAACAAAATTGTAAGTATACACTCAAAGCAACTGATATTAAAATACAAGGTGAATAATTTATAAACAGCAGAAATGTAAAATACACAATTGAAACAATTTAACAATAGAGAAATAATTGAAACAACAACCAGGATAAATTTAACGTACCTACTATATTCATATAATCATTACAAAAACGAAACAGTAATAAAAATACGTAAAAGACTAGAATAGGTATTGTAACTATACAATATACCAGGGTAGGCGAACCTTTATGCATCAACGTGCCATTTTTTTTAAAGAATGTTTAATGGGGTCATTGACGTGCCATCCAATAATTTTGACTTTCTGATTATTAGGAAAATACTAATAATAAATACTATCAAAACTCTTTATTAAATAAAGTAAACAAAAAAGGTACATTTTGGAATGTTTTTATTACACGCATAAATTAAATTACTGTAAAATTAGTGTGACTTCTGTTGCTGCAGGTTAGATGACAAATAATTTATGTAAGATGTTACTTTTAGCAAAATGCATGCTGAACTGGATTCATCTGTCAAACGGTTTCTAACCGAGTTTTTAATGCTATTCATCTCTGAAAATAATGACTCGCAGGCATAGGTAGATGAAAACATTGTTAAAATAGCATGAGCCAGCTTCTTCAAACAGTTAAATGTGTCTGGTAACGCATTCCATGTTTCCAGAATTTTATTATTAGCATTTTTACTTAAATTACTTGTCAATCTTTCAGTTTCAATTAATTCCAACTCTTTCCTTGTTTCAATAAATTTTTGAATCCATACTGAACTAGATTGGAAATCAATCAGCTGCATTTCAAATTCTTAAATTTCCAACCAATCGAATTGAGAGAAATTCAGTTTATGAAATGACGTCACATCTGGGTACATAATAAACTTGAGTATTTCCGACAATTCTTTTACACATGTTTTATGATCGGCGACGTGCCAATATATTGTGTCGCGTGCCATCAATGGCACGCGTGCCATTGGTTCGTCTACCCTGCAATATACTATTCAATATGTACTATGTATCGTATTTAGTTTTCGACTAAAATTGAAGAAAAATTATCCATTCAATACGTTCAAATAAAATGAAAAAACTGCTGGTTTTAATTTACTAGAAGATATAATTATATTTTGTATAGGATGTAATTAGTCGACTAAATGAAGGTTTTTGCTTCGGAGCCCTCAAAACATTCAAAACTTAATTAATTCAATAAATGTTCAAATTAGATGTAAGTAAAATTTTTTACTTCCATGTTCGAAGAAATGGAAGTATTGTAAATACCGTTAAAAAGTCGTATCCGAAATAAGACCAGATTCTGATTGCACTAACTTCAAAACGTAAAGAAAAGTTTGTAGTGATCGCGTGTATCAAAGCTGACTATTTTATAAGAGAGAATAGTCAGCTGGGTTAGAAAATATTATTAATGAGAAACAACAGACAGTGATATTTTTCTGACAGATTACTTTTAATTTATTGTATCATATTTGTCTTTATCAAAAACACACTGTATTATAATATATATTAATTAAATATATAAATAGTGCAAAACACTAAAAGTTGATTTCCGCATGGTGGTTGTGCGTGTGTCCGTGTGTCTGGATGTAGAATTTCCTTGCGTTCACGATAACTACTGTAAATATGCACTGATTTGAATTCTTTTTGGGGAAAATGTTTGTCTAATTGAGTACTCCAGACCTATTGATTTCGGTGCTAATCGAAATTTTGTACCTATTATCGTCTGAAAAGTGAGTATTATCTCACCGATTTTGTAGTTCATTCCAATAAAAAGAGTATTTATTTCATAAATGTGCCGAAATAGTCACCAAAGGGGTGAAAACCACCCTCAAAATTTTAATTTTAAATAATAATAAATTCATGTTGCCATGGAAACAAGCACAGATAAAATTCAAGTGTCAAATAATTATTATTCTACAAAAATGTGTATCTTAAAAATTATTGTAAAAGATATTATAGAACATAGAAGTCATGTATGGTTCTCCAAACCGTTTTAATTATTTGATAAGAAAATAAGCCTACTTTGTTTTAAATTTGAGTTGTAAATGTTTGTTTTGTTGATCAGAAAATCAATGCATTCATGGAATTAAAAATGTAAATATTTTGACTAAAAAAAAAAACTAACACAGATTTGAAAAAAAAGAACCTTGTTTAGAATAAAAGAACCTTTTAAATAAGGTGTCACTTGCCCTTATCATGCTATTTAAAATTTTAAGGGTTGTGTGCTCATAGCGCTGAGGGTTGAAAAGATTCTTGCAAAAATTTTATAGCAAAAGATGTCCCCCTTGAAGACATGTTCGAGCGTTTTATTCAAAATTATATTTTAAATGACCAAAAGCGCGGCTGTTTCATTTTAGTTGGGCCAACCTGTATGTTCATTGTAAGAACAAGCTAAATGATAAGATTTATTTAGTTACAAAGTAGGCCAAGCTGTCAGGACAAAAAACAATAGACAGCGGCAGTAAGCTGAATGAAGAAAATCTAAATACTTGAATAATAATCATTTGTAAAAATACAAACTAAATTAAATAAATAAACATAATATGTTAATCATATATTAAGCCACGTTTCATATTGAGTCATATCTTTATTTTTCTCATGTATTTCACATTCTGTATGTTTGGGCTACACCTGCGTCTAACGTGATGTGTAACATGACACTTAACGCCTAGTTTGCTACTAAACGCAGGTTTCGCGCTAATTTTATAACGACATTTTCATTTTTTCACCATGATTTACTTATTTTGAAATACTTTTAATTGTTTGAATATTGTGTGAAACAATTAAAATTTGATTTATTTGATTGTTACAATCTCATGTGACTCATATGTATTGTACACGTGATGACACGGACGTGTTTTATATTTGGATAATACCATATAATTAATATAAACTGTTTAATATACGATAATACATTAAAGTAAGGGTTATTTTAGTGTGTAATTCTTTAATTCTAATATGTAGTTCTAAGAGTTATTTTGTGTAGTGTTAAAATACTCAATTAACGACAAGTGGATTCTGTTATCGGTTTCGTAATGTTCATTGTTTCGTTGCGGATTTTATTCTTTCAATTATAATGTATTTTTTGACATAATTGTGTAGTTTATTCGATAAACAGTGATTCGTATTTGGAGTAATTAAACATCAGAAACTGTACTACTGTAGGTAAGATTTTTATGAAAAGAGCTTAATGATGTATGGCAGGTATCTCATTTAACCGAGAAATAGTTTAAATTTGGAGGAGTTATTCCTTAATAAAACTTAAGTACTTACACAAAATTTCAGAAGGTTCTACTACATAGTTTGAGAGTAATTATTTTTTTTAAATTAACGAAATTAACATGGGCTCTTATGGCAGAATGGTGTATTGACGGTTAAATTGTAATAATATACATGGTTCAAACACCGAAAAATATCTGAAATTTTCACAACACGTCACTTACATATTTAGTAACACGTTTCATAAAAAAATTATACTCTTACAGAACTTAAATTGCGAGAAAAAAATAACTACTGCTGAAAAATATAAAAAATGGCGTTCTTAAATGTAATGATTTGTTTTATTACATAGTTTTTCATTTATAAAAGCATATAAAATACTAATATTATTGTTTTCATTTAATTTGAATATTCTACGTATGTTCTAAACCATAGGTGTCCAACCTTTTGACCCTCGTGGGCCGCAAAGCGCAAAAAAATAGCGAAAAAATTTGTTAAGGGCCGCAATTTTTTTTTTTTACATGATTAATTTATTTATATCTCTGTAGTATGTACAATATCTTTACTACTTTATAACACAAAAAATCTGAAGACCTTTTTTTACTTGATATCGTTAATTATTTTCATATTCAACTTTTTTTATCTTTATATTTTATATTAAATCTTATGCGGGCCGCACGAAATGTGCTCGAGGGCCGCATGCGGCCCGCGGGCCGCGGGTTGGACAAGCCTGTTCTAAACAATGTTATTTAATAATATTTGAATTTCTGTCATTTATAATAATAAAATGAATCTTTTGTTTTTAAATGTGACAGATAAATTCAGAATAAAATTTTTTCATGTAATCAACACAAATATTAATTTTTTGACTAAAATTGTAAAATTTTAAGGGTGTTGCACATTTTTGCCGATCCGGGTTATCTTTTATCAAATTCTACGCCCCAAAATCTATAATAATCAACCTTAATTATAAAATATAATTACAAAATATACTTGTGAGATTGTATTGGATTTAATGTCTACGAACACGGCTGTTAAGAAACCGTTTTAGTTGAATGTGTGGAGAATATCTGATTGCAAGATTGCCATGTTAGAATTTGTGCTTAGATTTTTCCGAAATCCATACTGAGTTTTTGGAAGAAGGCTATAATGTTCGAGCCACCACTCTAATCTTTGTTTTGTGAGCTGTTCAAAAGTTATACAAGAGGATAATGCTATTGGTCTATAATGAGCTGACTTCTCAAGGATTTTTAGTTGAGCGAGCTCAACGTTTCGTGCGGCTATTAGTGCCCAACCAGTTGTGTCTCGTCCGGCATTTTGGGTTTCTCGGCCATTTTATTGTTTTTGTTTGTCTTTTACAAAAACTTGGGTTGGAATATGAGGTATTTTTACATTGCTTTCATTTAATTTATGAATTAATTTTTCTTTATTTTGTTGAATTTTTTCATTAATGTTTTTATTTAATAATTTAATTTTTTCTCTATGATTAGAAATATAATTATTTATTAATGGTTTATCTACCTCTATATTGAAAGGGGATTTTGTGTCTAGATGACATGTTATTATTTCTGACGGTTTTAAATTCGTTACAGAATTGATTGAATTGTTATATGCTAATAATGCATATATGGCGTTCTTAAATGTAATGATTTGTTTTATTACATAGTTTTTCATATATTAAAGCATATAAACTACTAATATTATTGTCATTTAATTTGAATATTCTACGTATGTTCTAAACAATGTTATTAAATATTATTTGAATTTCTGCCATTTATAGTAATAAAATGATTCTTTTGTTCTTAAATCTGACAGATAAATTCAGAACAAAATTTTTTCATGTAATCAACACAAATATTAATTTTTTGACTAAAATTGTAAAATAACAGTTAAAAAATGGGAAATCAGGTTTTAAAGATAATTACTAATATTGTTTAAGTAGTTTATTAACGAATTTGACTTTCCTACAAGCATTTAAAGTGACTAATTCATAATTTGATTTTGATCGTCCATTGCATCTAAATTTACATTATTTTTGACTCAGACTGTACGTACCATACATCCTTAAATAAATATCTTATTTCTTTGATCAAAAAAATATGACAGTGTAATAAGTCATATTTTATAATATTCCACTCGCGGTTCCAGATAACCGTATACATACTGTTTTTAAACTGCATAAAATACGTATTAACACTGTATTGCCTGAGTATATTTGTGCAAATACTTACTAGTTTTTTTACTAGAAATATACAGTAATCACTTGGTGTTTATATTAGAAAAATACCGTATCTATACCGTTGAAGTTTTGCATGGAAAATTCAGTATAAACACGGTATATTGTTCGTTTATTAGGACTGTATTATTATACCATATAATTAGGGATTGCAATCCCGGGATCCCGTCTAATAATTTGATCTCGAAATCCCGGGATTAGAGTATATTCGTTGAATTTTAATAAATAATAAAAAAATTTATAAACAATTTAAAAAAGTTAATTTTCAACGTTTTTTAACGGTTTTTTTGCAATAACTTTTGAATCAATTATCGGGATATAATCAGAAATATCACGTAAAATTTGTTTCAATTTAAATACTTTCTTCCTCGTTTATTGTTGGGCTTTAAGAATTTTATGTTTATTACACCAAAAAAAAAAAAAAAATAATAAATAGCCGGTTTAAAATTTTTACAATGTTTTGACGTTGTGAAACAAATAAATAAATACATGTGTTGTCCAGACAACTATGATTTCTACCTTCGAATTGTATAATTCGCTATAAATGGACTTTATTACTAAGTGATATTAGTCATTTAACTGACCATGAGAAAGATATCAGCAAAATTGTCAAATTAACAGTCATTGAATCAATTGCACTCTAAAAATAACCAATACATGCGGTCCTCACGTCAGGATTTATTGCAATCCCCTTTCACCTTGTAGATCATGAGCCAATACAATTTTTTATATTTATAAATAAAGGGTTCATAATAAATCAACAATACTTATTTCAATTTTTATTTATTTGAATAATAAAAATTTATCTTAACATAAAGTAAACACGTTGGTTTTTTCAATATAATTTTAATAAATAATTTTAATATAAATACATGACCAATTCAGTGATAAATGTTTGGACATTCCTGTTAGAATTAATATAATCATGTACTCAGGCCCGGATTTACCATGCAGGCAGTGTAGGCACGTGCCTAGAGCGGCAAAAATTAAAGGGCGGCAAATTTTGGCGGAAACTTAAGATAAAAAGGTCTTCATACTTTCTTTTTAATAATTGATAAATTTTTTACATGAAAACCTAATAAAAGGTCATCAAAAACCTTAACTTTTTTATTTATATTCAATCAAAAATGTTTGAAAAACTTCTCGTACCACACGGAGGGGGCGGCAATCTTCGCAACTGCCTAGGGGCGGCAAATTTCTAAATCCGGGCCTGCATGTACTATCGCAGAAAAAAGCAACAACACACCGCTAGATTCAATTATTAATTATTATTATTTTTTTCTAAAATCCTAACCTAACTTTTACAGTTAATTGAAATCGTGTTTTAAATAGATCAATAAATACAACACTAAACAAACCTGATGGGTTTTTCTCTTTATAGTAGAAAAGACCGGTAGTAATAGTTGATGGGCCTGCCTCATCAATGTCAACGAAATTTGAAGGCTGAAATTTTTAAATTTTTAATTTTCTTAACAAAAGTCGTTAACTAATTGAAATCGTATTTTAAATAGATCAATAAATACAACACTAAACAAACCTGATGGGATTCCATGGTGGTGAGGACTACCAGTTCTAGTCTCGGTTGCGGATGGGCCTGCTATGTCAACTTCCATTTCCATGTCTGGGCATTCCTGTTAGAATTAATATAATCATGTACTATCGTATAAAAAAGCAACAACACACCTCTAGATTCAATTATTAATTTTTATTTTTTGAGTTATGAGTCAATTTTTTTTTCTGAAATCCTAATCTAACTTATACAGTTAATTGAAATCGTGTTTTAAATAGATCAATAAATACAACACTAAACAAACCTGATGGATTTATTGATGGGGCTTGATCACTGCCGGTATACTGAGTTATACTTGCTTGTTCCTGTTAGATTTAATATCGCATAAAAAAGCAACAACACACCTCTAGATTCAATTATTAATTTTTATTTTTCGATAGGAAGTTATACTTCGCCGGAAATCGCAAAAAAAAACATTTTCAACCCTTAAAAACCACCCCCCTTCGAAACCGCTTCATGTGCAGGAGTGCATTTGTTTCCCTCTTTTTGTAATCATTTTTAGCAACGATTCCCACTATCGCTATCCTGAAGAGAATTTTTTTCTCTCCTAAAAGGCTTTGGCACTGGGCTAAGTTGACGACTCTGATTCTGACCCATGATTTTTACGATGCATACGTTTCTTGTGCGCGGATAAGTGGTCGTCACTACGATAAAAGCTTTTCGAACACAGGTTACATAGGAATCTTTTTCTTAAGATATGTGTGTGGTGGTGTCGTTCAAAAGAGTCTTTTCTTCTAAATTGCGTTGTACAATTTCTTAAATTACATCGGTAAGGTTTTTTACCTGGAAAATATAAAAAAAAAATGTTTAAGAATGTTTCATTTTTAGCAACGATTCCCCTATCGCTATCCTGTAAATTTAATTTTCAGCTATTCAAAAAATTTCAGGTTTTTATGACTAATTAATTTTATGACTTATTAATTAATGGTGTCTTTTTTGTGGTTTTTTAAATAATCCTTTCTTGAAAATTTTTTGTGATACTGGTCACAGTTAATTTTTTTTCCTTTTTATGTGTTTCTTTATGTCTGCATAATGAATCCCACCTTCGGAATTTCGCTTTACAGTTTCTATAGTTGCAACAGAATATTTCATCTGGAAAATATAATAAAATATGTTAAGAATGTTTAAATTGTCGGCACGGTTAAATGGTTGCCGACACAAGTAGCATATATATCTTTCTACCTTTTTATGTTTGTAATGTCTTTTCATACCATCCAATCTTTTGAATTTTGATGCGCAATTTGTCTCTGGGCATTGAAAAGTTTCATTACCTGGAAAATATAAATAAGTATGTTTAAGAATGTTTCATATCCAATGAGTCTGGGCTGTGCGTTGATGAGTCAGTCAGTGAATAAGTGCAAAAGTTTTATTTTTGAAAGAAAATAAAATATTCCCGAGTAAAAAATTGAATAATAAAAATTTATCATAACATAATAATAATTCTAGATTGCTTCCATGCAGTGGGAATGTATCCCGTTGCTAGGCTTGCTCTTAGAAGTCTACAAAGTTTTGGCATTATGATGGATTTCCCTTGCTGTAATAGCACGGGTATAATTCCATCAGGACCAGGCGCTTTGTATGGTTTGAATGAATCTATAGCCCTCTCGGTTGTATTATGGGTTATTATTTTGTTTGCAGTTTGCCAGTCTCTTTTTGTTGCCCTGATAATGGGATTTACAAAATCAAGCTGGTTTTCATCTGCAGGTAATGCTACATTTGAGTTTGGCAGGTGTACTTGAAGTAGTAATTCTAAGGTTTCCTTGCCCGTTTCTGTGTATTTGCCATTTGGTTTCAATATTGTCTCAATTGGTTCCACAGGATCCTTGGCCAGAAAGTTTAAAGATTGTACGTTTTGACTGACAAAACAAATAAATAAATACATGTGTTGTCCAGGCAACTACACTGAAAAAAAATTTGTGGTGAACAAATAAATATTAACTGGCTCAAATAAATAAATTATTTGAGCAGTAGCCAATAATTCCGTATTAGAGTCAAATAAATATTTATTTGATCGAAATATTTTGCTTTAATAGAATCAAGTTCAAAATTATTTATTAGAATTACGAATTATTCAAAGCAACAAATCGATTCGATGCGTCAAATAAATAAAAGTCTTGAACCAAGTCTTCCATTATTTCATTTGAAAAGTTATTTTTTTTCGTTCAACTCAATATTTGTTCGAATTTATCAAATGAGGGGGGAGGGAGGGGTAAACGGTGCGTCTCGAGTAGACCTCGTATACTTAAGTTATCTTTTCTAAAGGTATGGTTTGACACCCCCAACAGCGGATTTAAAACCATGAAGAGGATGTCCAAAATTGTACGAGTAAAGTTGGTATTGAAATGACTGAAGCTTCATAGAAAGCAGGAGTCACTTCCGTCCTCTTTGTAAATACAAAAAATTTAGTGGTATTTCCGAAAGTGCCGCATCAAATTATCCATACGGGTGAATGGCTGTTTACATAATTGGCACATGTACCTATATAAAGTTTCATTTTGTATGTAATTTCTTTTTATTCCATATACCATTACAAATTTTCCTGGAAAATTTTAAATTATTGATGCTGAGTGAAGCTGAACATCTTACTGACGCACTCAAACATGCAATATTTTTTTTGAAAATTGCCCCATTTGAGCATTGCGTCTGCCTACCCCTTATCCCCACCCTACGCGTCTGCCCATTGCACTTTCAATATCTAACTTTTCATAAACTAACACCCTGAAGTCATTTTATTTGTGCTCACATGGGGCAAACATACACTTTTTCTTTACATGTTCACTAAGGAATTTAACCCCTTTATCCCCGGGTGTCGAGGTTGGGACTTTTTTCCTATATTGTACAACACATGAATTGATGTTTTCCGTAAGTCTGCCTAGTGCTCAGATGGGGCAGAAAAATATGTTATCAGCTCATGAACTATTATACATATATAAAAACAAAAAATTTAGTGAAATTTCTTGCAGTGACGCATCAAATTATCCTTGCGGTTAAACACCATTCTACAAATATGACACATTAATCTATAATTTGTCTGGTTCTGTTTGTAATTTCTTTTAACACCGTAGGGTGTTATAAATTTTGCTGGAAAATTTTAAAATAAATTAAAAATTTATATAAAGTTATAATCCAGTGCCAAAGCCTTTTTGGGGAAAAAAAATTCTCTACAGGCTGGCGATAGTGGGAATCGTTGCTAATAATGATAACAAAAAGAAGAAAAAAAATGCACCCTTGCACATGAAGCGGTTTCGAAGGGGGTGGTTTTTAAGGGTTGAAAATGGTTTTTTGTAATTTCCGGCGAAGTATGAATTCCTATCGAAAAATGGTCTACAGTAAAGTTGTAGATAATAAATAAATCTACAATTTTGTTTCAAACCAATTTACAACATAACCTCAAATTTTCCGAGATAATAGCGAAAAACCGTTTTTTTGAATTTTCGAGTTTTTTATGTCGAAAAATTGTTCAAAATTCTTGAAATTTTCATGAAATGTATGCTTTCAAGTCCTTTAATTTTACCGACCTGTCCGGAATTTCAAAGTTAAATATTTCTTGAAATATTAACGTTTTTCGAAAAAAATGAAATTTTTTCAATCGAAAAATTGTGCATTTCTGTTTTAAATTCTATCAATCGAATCTTGTCGATATTTTTCAGATTTTCGTAATTCACTTTCTCGATTGTTAGTTTTTCTTTGATGTTTGTTATGTTGACTTCATTGAAGTTGGTTGATTTGAATTTCATTTCGGTCCATATGATTGCAGTTTTGCTGGTGTATGTAATTTCATTAATTGTGATGGTACAGTTGTGGAAGTGTATCATTAATGCGCCATAGATCTTCTTATTCTTGATTCCGCATGTCGTTTTCATAGACAGTGGGTTTTCACTTACTATTAACAGGTAGTTATAATTCGCAAATTTTGTCATCTAATATTATCTAACCAAATCAAAACTTATGAAAAAAAGGAAAAAATCACGAATTTCTACGACAATGATAAAATATTTATATAAAAAATAACTTTACATACCTTCGATAAATCGGCTTACTTTGGCTATAAGGTGAGCTACGACACATTGAATGGTGTTGATTGAATTTTCCGAATCGTTGTGATTCATTTTCACAATAAAAATATAAACTCTAAAATTTTTATATTAACCCATTCACTGCTAGCAAATATATTGAACAATACTGCGACGCTGAAAAAATCGTATTTTATTTTTAAAACTCAAAGCCACCCTAAATGATTTTCAAAAATACGAATTGATGCGAATTCTGCTGAACTCTTATGATCCTTTCGCGGATACTACGCACAAACCAGATGTTAAAGAACCTCATTATTATCCGTATATTTACTGTCCGTTCTTCGTTATTGTCCACCCCCGTTATTGTCCGATTGTTTATCACCTTTTCCTGATTTTTGAAGTGAAACGCTAAGGAGAGTGTAGCATATGCGTGTGTAGATTTACATGAGAAAGATGGCTGAATAGCGCATTTAATCAAATCAGATCTTGATAGATATGCATTTTGAAATAAAGCCGAATTTGTTCAATGGTTTTTGATCTGTGGAGACCTGCAAAGACTACAACAATCTATAAAGATCTACAACGATTTCAAAGATCTCTGAAGATCATTGTAACGTTGAAAATTCGTGAATTTTCAACAATCTCTATTACGATCAACAATTTTACGATCTTTAGAGATCTTTGTAGATCGTTGTAGATCTTTGCAGGTTTCCAGAAATCAAAAACCAGTGAAAAAATATGTCTCAAAATGCAGATCTATCAAGAAATGATTTGATCACTTCAGATCTAAATTTTTTTTAGGGGATGATTCCGTTTTATATGTTCCGAATAGACGATCCCGAAGGAAGGATTTTTGTGTACTGAAACGCGGATCTACCCGGGGAAAATAGATCTACCTAGATCAAATTATATTCATTTATTTATTTATTTATTTTGATGTACGTCGTTTGCCATAGATCTAATTATATTTATGGTAATTGTCGTAGTATCTTTTTGATCTAAGGAGAACTAAATATTAATTCTACCACTTTTGTTTCTTAGATGTACGTACAAGACCGGCATCAGTCAAGTCTTCGGTATGTTGTACTTGTACTAGACACTCGAAAAATTTGCGTGTGTCGAATTACCCACCAGAAATTGGTTTATCTAAGAAATAATAATTAATTCGAAAAAAACGTCAGATTTTATTAATAAAAAGCTAATTTTAATTTTCATTTGTATAACCTCATTCATTAATAATTTTTAATGTTTTAAAAACCATATTTAAGAAAAAAACTCTTCGACTCCCCCACTTTTTTACTCGATACTCGAAATTTATATGTTCTGCCGACCCTGTGTACGTAGATATCAAGTAGATCAAAGTAGAAATATTGTAGATGTAGACAGGCCCGGATTTACCATGCAGGCAATGCAGGCAGCTGCCTATAGCGGCAAATTTTAGTATGGAAAAAAAATAGACATAAATTCTACCTGGGAGAGCTACAGAAAGAACTATTAAGATTTACAGATTCAGATGTTGAAAACCAGTTTTCTGGTGCTATTGTTGTTGGAAACTCCTGTCTTGATATCACATGTTTTGTCATCTTCATTTTCTGAGTCTAATTCTAATTCACTTTCGATTTCAAAAATACATGTACTCAAAGTCAATATTGTCACTAAATATTCTACCACTCACTAATTTTGAGTTAGAAAAAAATAATTTTAAATTCTACTGATTGAGATCTACATTATGTTTCTAAGATAATTTTATGCCTAAAAGAGATCAACTTGTTTCAGATGACACAACAAATAATAAAGATGACACAATAATAATTGTTAAAATAAAACTTGCAAGTGCGTGTTGGGCACGCACATCATAGGGTTCTGTAGTCATTCTCACTACGATTTATAAAAGAGAGATTTCAAATTTTTGAAAAGCAAATATATCGTGACTGAAGGGCTTAAAATCAAAAAGTCATTTAACTTTTATAATTGCATTTTAGGAGACCTTACTAACGATATCCCACACAATGGTAAAGGTGAAATTTTTTTTGTTAAAACACATTTCATTTTATTGAAGGGGGAGCTAAAAAAATTATTTTTTAATTTTATCATTTCTGTTTTTGGGGCATCAATCTACGACCGTATACCAAATTTCATCTTGTTATGTCAAAATTTTTCAGGACGGACGGATGGACGGACATATGGAGAAACTATAAGGGTTCATATTTTTCTACGGAACCCTAAAAATCGGTCACGACATACACGTCTGTAAGTATACAGACGTGTATGTCGTGACCGATTTTACTGATTGAAACCTATATTTTGATACCATGCACATATGCCCAGGTACGAAAATATGTTTTTAATTTATGGCGCCCCTCCCTATTTTTCCCAAATTTAAATGATAGTGTCGATTTTAGTATTTGTCGCTTGCGTAGTATCACCAAAGCCATGTTACCAATTATTTCAGATTTTGGGCATCAGTATTGTGATAGAAAGATGGGGGGGGGGATTCCTGCTTGGAGCCCCTTGTAGGCGGAGTTTTTAAGTTAGAAAAAATATTACGTCCAATTCTAATGATTCAGCTTTACATTTACACACCTCACATATCTTGGTGTAATTTTTATTTTATTTACTTCGGAGCCCCCTACAGGCGCCACTTTTCAATATGAAAAATTATAAGAACTAGGGTCAAACTATACTGACGGATATCTACATTTTGATACCGCACATGCCCAGGTATGAAAAAAATTACTCTATGGCGCCCCTCCCTATTTTTCAAAATTTTAAATGATACCGTTGAATTTAGTATTGCTCGTTGGTAGTATCATCAATGACATGACATGATATCAAATCAATTAAATTTTTGAAGCCAGTAAGAGCGGGGAGGGGGGGGGGTATTAATGTTTGCTTGGAAGCCCCTTGTAGTCGTCATTTTCGAGATAGGAAAAATATATTAAATATTCAAATGATTCAGATCTACATTTCGACGTTACACATAATATGTATCTTGGTATAATTTTTATTTTATTTACTACGGAGCCACTTTTGAGTAAAAAAAATATAAGAAATATGGTCAAATTCTACTGATTGAGATCTAAATTTTGATACCACACATGCCTTAGAAAAAAATAATTTTTTTGACGAGATTTAGTTCTGTTACCCCTTCTTAAAAAATTATTTTTTCCAATTTTTTAATTTTTTTGTCTAGCAGGCATAATTTTACATGTTTAGTAAAAATTTCAAGTTTGTAGCGTATATAGTTTACAAGATATTATGATTTAATTGGAAACGACGGAAGGACAGACGGACAAACGACAAAGTGAGACAATAAGTTTTCTTTGGTACTCTTAAAAGATAACAATAAAAATGTATCGATATATTACATGATAGAACGTGCCAGGCGCATTCTCAGCACAGTAATAAACAGAACGCGCCTGGCGCGTTCTGCGCGTCGCACGAGATATTGTCAGAACGCGCCAGGCGCGTTCTCAGCACTGAATGGGTTAAACACTAAAAATTTTAAATTTGTTGATTTTAAAATCTAAAATAAAATAATGTAATTTGACCTGTCAATTTTGAATTTTATTTTCTCAGCCAACGCTAATTATATTCTATATATAATTATACATATACAGGATGTCCCAGGACTGTGTCAAAGCTCAATATTTCACTTCACTTACTATTAACAGGTAGTTGGGTTCGATGACTTCGATGAATTGTTATTCAGTAGATTTGACAGCTTCACAATGTGCATCTTCATTATTTATTAACTTTGTTATGCAGTGTTCATTATTGAGGCTTTTAAGGTTGTTTACTTTACAATAATATGATCTTTCAACTAATCTGCACGGCCTGTCGTAAAATTCGTACGTTTCATTGTTCAGAAGGATCTAAGGTTTGGGTATTGGGATTGTAAGTGTACTTTTTACAAGTATATTTCTGAGGTGATATAAATCGTTAACATAAGGATAGTAGTTAGGGATTCGGATGTTAAATATTATATTGGAATCGTTGTAATAGGCTTGTATTTCAAGCATTTCGTAAATTTGTTCTAATGCTAATATTTTTATCGTTTGATTGTTAAAATTATCTTTTATAAACTTAAGTTCAGATGGATTCAACCCGTATTTCAGAGCCAGTTGACGCATCATCAAATCTATATCTTTGTTAAATTTTTCTTTCTCTTCTTTACATGCAGAACACTCGGGTAAATTTATAAAGGTATACAAAATTGAAGTGAATGACACTGCCATATTAAATGCAACTCCACTCCACTGTATTTTTTATTTTATTTTTATTTAGATGTGTTTTGTCTATCGAGTCGCTAGACTCATCTCATTTAGACAGCCTTTTAACGTTGTTGTTTAGTTACCTGTTTTTTTTTTTTTAAATTACAAGTGTATAATTTATAATAAAAAAATTGACTAAAAGTGCAGATTAAAACAGGCACATCTATTTATTGTTGTAATCATTCATGGAATTCGTATAATATTTCTAGGACTAAATGATAAAAATTGATTCACATTTCAATACAATATAGTTTTTTTCATATTTTTCTTACATGTTATACATACAATTTTCAACAGAATAAAAAATATCAGATTTTGTCAACATCTTTAGATAAACATAATATAAGTTAAACTTACCTTCTTAATAATAATTCACTGCATTTACTTCAAATAATTAAGAAATTCACTGTAAAAATCTCAACAATTCACCAAAACAGAGCGCAAAAATAACGAAAATGTGAATGACATTATAAAACAAAAATTTTAATCTGTCAAAAAAATAATAAAAAAAACGCAAGTGGCGCCATCTGTTGACGGGGCTAAATTTAAAAAAAAGGCAAATGACGTTCTATTTGAATGACGTTTCTACTTGTATATGTTCTGTGGTCTGTGTTCAGCAAGTAAACACGTTGGTTTTTTCAATATAATTTTAATATTGCAGGTGTTTTATTTATTACAAATATAAATACATTCCTTTTATATAGTAGAAAACAAAAAAATTAGTGGTATTTCGAAAGTGCCGCGCCAAATTATCCATACGCGTAAATGGCATCTTGCATAGTTGGCACATGTACCTATATGAAGTTTCATTTTGCTTATAATTTCGTTTTACTCCATACACCCAGGGCCGGCCTTTGCAATGTTGACGCCCCGGGCGAATTTTTTTTGCCGCCCTTTGAAGACCTTTTTTTTACTCAAAAAAATCTGAAGACCTTTTTTTTTTTAGTTATTACCTTATATTCGTGGTATTCTACAATGTAATTATTTTTTTCATTTATGCACAAAAATATATTGCAGTTTGAACATTTTGAGTGAGACTTTGACTGCACTTTCTTCATTCTGCATACTCCACACCTCCCTCTATTTGGCACAAACGTAGGCCAATGTATGCTGCGGTTTCCTAAACGAACGTCTTTCAACGTTGAGAAGCTAGTGTTGATCCTCTTAGATATTAGATTTACAAATGTAATATATAGTATACCTCAAAACAACCATTTTGGGGACTTTCTGTCCACGCAGTACAGTGCTCTCAATCTTCATTTTTATTTAAATGGTTTATCTTGGAAGAACAAGCTGGAATCACAGTTGTTATTTTTGAAGATTCTTGATGCTTAATTAATGTTCTATTGGGCACATAATTTTTTATAACTAACAAATCGACATATGATTAAATGTTATACTTTCATAAGATCCAGAAACGTAGTCTATATGATTAGTAAAAATCATGTTAGTTTGGGTGTTAAAATTTGCTGTAGGATTTCCCAGTAGTAATGCTCTTTTCATCTTGCATAATTGACACATGTACCTATATGAAGTTTCATTTTGTTTATAATTACGTTTTACTCCGTATGGGTGTATACCCAGGGCCGGCCTTTGCAATGTTGGCGCCCCGGGCGAATTTTTTTTGCCGCCCTTTGAAGACCTTTTTTTTTACTAAAAAAAATCTAAAGACCTTTTTTTTTTAGTTATTACCTTATATTTAAATATCTTATTTGCTTCTCTCATTATGTCCTTCGCGCCGCCCCTGTTAACTTGACGCCCCGGGCGTTTCCTGGAAAATTTTAAATATTGCGCAATGTACTTGATACTTGAAGTACTGTCACTAAATACTTGGTACTTGTACTTGAAGTACTTTGACTAAGTACTTTTGACAGCTCTGACTCCACTGTATTTTTTATTTTAATTTAGATGTGTTTTGTCTATCGAGTCGCTAGACTCATTTAGACAGCCTTTTAACGTTGTTGTTTAGTTCCCTGTTTTTTTTTTTTGACCTAATTTAACCTATTTGTCCTAAACAATAGTGTTCACTCAATAGGAAAACTAACTATCCTAATATGTTTGCCGATGGTAGGCAAATGTCCGTCGATTTACAATTGAATGTTGTTTTTCTTCAAGAACTCTAATAGTGGATATATGTTCTTCTTATTATGAAATATGGTGTTGATGTTTGCTGGTAGTTGTGTCTTATTGAGGGCGAAACTATTGAGCAATTTTGGTCTTGCATCGTTATATTTCGTGCATTCAAATATGATGTGGTTGAGATCTCCATAAGATGAGTGGTCACAATCACAATTTGGATTATTTTTACAGCCTATTTTGTAAAGATGTGAGGGAGAGCAGGTATGATTAAACCTTATACGGCTAATAGTCGAGATCCATCTTCTTTCTTGTCGGAAGTGTTTAAACCAGGGTTGTGATTGAAGTTACGGTTGTTTGCTATGATATAGGCTTCCCTTAAGGTTGCTTGATGAGGAATAGTCAGACTGCCATCTTGCTCGGTTGATTTGTGTTATTGTACATTTGAAATCAGATGCCGGTATTATTGTGGTCGTGACCTTGCCATCTTTAGATGCGTCTTTGGCTAGTGTGTCGACCAGTTGGTTATTTGTGTCTTTCACATGACTTTTGGTCCACACAAAAGCTATTGACTGGTTGTTTTAATGAATTTGGTGTATAATGGTAAGAATATCCAGCAAAAAGGCAAACGTTTATTATCTATACGCGACACGAGCGGATACTAATTAATTTGTGTACTGCTAAATTAAAGTATCAAAGTATGTAACTGTTGTAATACATATGGGTACCTTGATTTGTTTTTTTTTTTGAAATTGTTAATTTCTTCTACTATAAATTTTTCAATTTTTTCTGTTTTTTTTTTTTTTTTTTGATATGTCGTCTACTACTTCTCTTAATTTTAATTTACTCTCCTCGTCCATTTTAAAATTTTGTATATTTAAGAATATAATTTATAAAAACACACAAAAAAACCGGTTTAAAGTTTGTACGTTTTAACTGACAAAACAAATAAATAAATACATGTGTTGTCCAGGCAACTACACTGAAAAAAAAATTGTGGTGAACAAATAAATATTAATTGACTCAAATAAATAAATAATTTGAGCAGTAGCCAATAATTCCGTATTAGAGTCAAATAAATATTTATTTGATCGAAATATTTTGCTTTAATAGAATCAAGTGCAAAATTATTTATTAGAATTACGAATTATTCAAAGCAACAAATCGATTAGATGCGTCAAATAAATAAAAGTCTTGAACCAAGTCTTCCATTATTTCATTTGAAAAGTTATTTTTTTTCGTTCAACTCAATATTTGTTCGAATTTATCAAATGAGGGGGGGAGGGAGGGGTAAACGGTGCGTCTCGAGTAGACCTCGTATACTTAAGTTATCTTTTCTAAAGGTATGGTTTGACACCCCCAACAGCGGATTTCAAACCGTGAAGAGGATGTCCAAAATTGTACGAGTAAAGTTGGTATTGAAATGACTAAAGCTTCATAGAAAACAAAAAAATTAGTGGTATTTCCGAAAGTGCCGCATCAAATTATCCATACGGGTGAATGGCTGTTTACATAATTGGCACATGTACCTATAAAAAGTTTCATTTTGTATGTAGTTTCTCTTTATGCCATATGCCATTACAAATTTTCCTGGAAAATTTTAAATTATTGATGCTGAGTGAAGCTGAACATCTTACTGATGGAATTGCGAAAACAGCAAGGTTGCTCTCTATGTTGTAAACAAAAATACACATGCTTACGATTTATCTCCTGCAAGTAATCGCCGCTACGCTCTTATGTGACAGATTGTACAGTCGATGATATCTGTTTCTTGGCTCAGAATTAAATTATTATAAAAATTAATTATCAGTGGAAAATGGTCCGATCCCATTGAATCTATGCCCACTTCACATGTGAAATTCGTAGCAAAAAGGCAAACGTTTATTATTTATACGCGACACGAGCGGATACTAATTAATTTTTGTACTGCTAAATTAAAGTATCAAAGTATGTAACTGTAATACATAAATAAAACAACTAATTGTCTAAACGTCAAAGATTTAATAAGCAAGGAAACGTAGCGAGCTTTCGATTCACAGAATCATCGTCATGTAATACATATAGGTACCTTGATTTGTTTTTTTTTTGAATTTGTTAATTTCTTCTACTATAAATTTTTTAATTTTTTCTATGTTTTCTTTTGATATGTCGTCTACTACTTCTCTTAATTTTAATTTACTCTCCTCATCCATTTTAAAATTTTGTATATTTAAGAACATAATTTATAAAAACACACAAAAAAACCGGTTTAAAATTTGTACGTTTTGACTGACAAAACAAATAAATAAATACATTTGTTGTCCAGGCAACTATGATTTCTACCTTCGATTTGTATCATTCGCTATAAATGGACTTTATTACGTGTTTATTACTAATTGTTCGGATTCACGGCTACATATTATTGTATTAATAAAATTTTCATATGAAATCAATGTGTATTATACTGTACATTGATAATAATTATTTAATTTAAACATTACTATTATATCATTATAATTTAAAATAAGAAGCCAGTGATTAATCTTTATTTAATTCACACAGAACATTAAAATGATAATGCTGTATGAATTCTTCAACAGAATCATTTCTTGATAAGAGTCAGCTTTGAATAAATAATAAAAATGATAGTGTTTTTGAAGAAATAGTATTACATATTGAAATTTTGATATTTATGTAGGATATTTGAATAAGTCCATTGTTATCATGCCCTTGAAGACTGATATAAAATCACAAAATGATATAAAATGTGTATGAAATACATGAAATGTATACTCCCTCCACTTTTTCTCCGCGTACTATTACAACTCGCTTCGAACTGCAGTATTACGCAGACGGATTTGGTACCTTAATTTTTTCGTGATTCCTCTAAAAGTACTGTTTAACAACATTTTTTATGTATATAATGAGATAATAATGGACAAAAGCAATACTATTTGATATTTATTATCTGTTGATAATTCGTTTTAATCTAAAAATGAGTTAAAATGTTGAAAGATTTTTGGCGTATGCGGCATGCGGGGCAAGAGACATGGTAGCCCCCATATACCGAGTTTCGTGAAAATTTTGAATCCGTCATTTTGTTTTCCTAAAATTTGATATTCGTAATCAGCGACCTCGAAAACCCCCATATACCGAGTTTCGTTGCAATCAAACAATATCTTCATATTATGGCCAGCTTTTCGTGATTTCGAACCAATATCCAACACGGTATGGATGACAGTGTTGGTTTTTACTTGCAGTTGCTCTCAAAGCATTCGTGCTAATAGACGCACTCTTTTTCAAATTATCCATTCAATACGTTCAAATAAAATGAAAAAATTTTCTAATGTGCCGTATCAAATTATCCATTCGGGTGAAGGGATGCCGACATAATTGGCACATTAATCGATATGATGTTTTGTTTTGTATATAATTTGTTTTTATTCCGTGAACTACTATAAATTTTCCTGGAATTACTATTTATAATTTAATGGTGTTTTTTAAAGTGACGCCTTAAATTGTCCAAACGCGTAAACTGTATTTTACATAAATGGCACATTAATCTATAGTTTGTTTCATTCTGTTTATAGTTTCTTTTTATGCCATATGGCATTTGAAATTTTCCTGGAATTTTTTTTTTTTTTTTTTTTTTTTTATATAGAAGGTGAAAAAATCTTCAAAAGACACTAAGGACACTTCTCTTAGTAGTGTGGGATTCTTACCCACTAAAACAACACCTTCTTTTTTTATATATTGTTATTAAACTAGTCTAAAAAGACTAACCATTAATTTTTTTCTGTTAATATCTTATACTAAAATGACTAAGGATATCGTAGGATATCTCTAACATCTCGGGTTATGCACTAGCTCGAAGGGTTTTTTTCTTTTCAGTCTTCGAGTTAAATTCTGACAGTCAAGAAGTTGAGTAGTCTCGACATTGACATGTTGCTGCAACCGAGTTTCATGTTGAGCAGCAAATCTTTTTATTTCGCTGGCTACATCTTGGATTCCAAGATCTCGATGTAAATCTTTGTTGCGTATGTACCACGGAGCATTTACACTATTTCGCAGAACTTTATTTTGGAAAACTTGAATTTTATTTATATTGCTTTGTTTGGCACAACCCCAAAGTTGGATACCATATGTCCAGACAGGTTTTAAAATCTGGTTATATATTAATATTTTATTTTGTATTGTTAGTTTTGATTTACGTCCCAAAAGCCAATGCATTTGTCTATATTTGAGATCGAGTTCAGTTCGCTTCTTCTTAACGTGTTCCTTACAACCCCAATTGTGACTGGTGGGGGATTTATTATATTCCTATTTGTAAAATTAACGTGAACAGATTTTGTTTGAAAAAATCACGAATTTCTACGACAATGATAAATAAAAATATTTATATAAAAAATAACTTAACATACCTTCTTCAAATCGCCTGACTTTATCAATCAAATATTGTATTATACATTGGATATTATTAATAACACTTTCTAATTCGTAAATGACCATATTGAAAAATTTAAAATAAAATACTATGAAATTTTATCTAAAAAAAAATTTAATTTGACCTGTCAATTTTGAATTTTATTTTCTCAGGCAACGCGAATTATATTCTTATAGTACAGGCAATGAATGGAATAATTGCCCTGTTCTTGGAACAAATGTAGTCTAAAATAAATTTTAATTTTAAAATGACTAAGGATATCGTAGGATATCTCTAACATCTCGGGTTATGCACTAGCTCGAAGGGTTTTTTTCTTTTCAGTCTTCGAGTTAAATTCTGACAGTCAAGAAGTTGAGTAGTCTCGACTAGAGATGAAACGGATAGTGTTTTGGCCGGATACCGAATACCGAATATCCGGTGAGCTGTAAGGCCGGATGGCCGGATATTCGGCGGCCGAATATCCGGCCTGTTTTGACGGTAAAATGCACGATTCGTACCGTCAAAACCCCGGCAACCACTGCATTCTTAAGGTGCGGTTACATCAAGCGCGCCGTGCCGCGCCGCGCTGCGCCGAACACGCAAAATGTTTATGTTTGTTTGATGGGAACAGCAAACTGCGCACGAACGCGCATGTTTGTGCACGTTCGTGCGCGTACATTTACGATCCGCTCGGAGTCGGTACATCAAAGAAAAATGCACGTTTGTGCGCGTTCAGTTTAGACGAGTTAAAGAACGTTTAACTGAAATTTTTAACTGTAGTATTGTATTTGACTGGTGTCATTTTAAAGTAAAACAATTAATCGAACTTTATCGAAGTAAAGAAGTCAAAGCTAATTGTTCCTTAGGTGGAATTGCCTTTCTAAAATTGGGATATTTTTTTATGATTCTTGGTCCAATTAAATTCAATACCTAATAATTCAAAATCTTCGAACAAGACACAAATTTTTTTAAAGTGTCCAGTATCCAGGGCCGGATTTAAAAATTTGCCGCCCGTAGGCAGTTGCGAAAATTGCCGCCCTTTTAGTTGAAAAAGTTAAGTTTTTTATTTATGAAAAAAAATCTAATAATAATAATTTTGAATACCTTTTTTTTAGCTTTTTTACCTTTTCTTCTTTTTCATACCAAAATTTGCCACCCCCAAAAATTTGCTGCCAGTTTCTATATGTGTAAAAGTGGTAAATTACTACAAACGCTGCAGCAGCAGTAGTTTTATCACAATTCATGGTGAAATTATCATGGAACTTACAAAAACACTAACGTGCATTGACAAACCTCCGCAATCCCGTAGTTTTGCACGAACACAAATTTTTGGTTTTGCGCCGCGCCGAGCGGTTCGGCGCAGCGCGGCGCGGCACGGCGCGCTTGATGTAACCGCACCTTTAGATGAAATAGAGCATAGGTGTCCAACCTTTTGAGCTTTGTGGGCCGCAGAGCGCAAAAAAATAGCGAAAAAAATTGTTAAGGGCCGCAAAAAAATTTAAAAACCTTTTTTTTCGTTGTTTACTTAATTAATTTATATAACTATTTATATCTCTGTATCTATAATTTATATTTTATTATATAGATTTATTAGAAATATTATATTTCTATACTTTGAAAAAATCTGATATTCATATTTCACTTTTTTTAATCTAGTACGGTCCGCGGGTTGGACAAGCCTGAAATAGAGTATAGATAGTAGTAAATTGTATTGTGAAGTATTAATTAATAATCTAAATTAATGAGTAGTTAATTATTTCCCTTCTTTTTCTTCTATCAAGGGGAGAAAACCGAAATTTGGTTGTGATTGAATTTCTTATTTTAATAAAATTCGTTATTTTACAAGTCAATTTCTTATTATTTGCCTCACTTTTCTTGCAGTTTTTAAATCAAAAATTGTAATTTTTAAATATCCGGTATCCGGCCGGATAATGCGTTACTATCCGGTACTAAGCCGGATAACAAAATAAGGCCGGATACCGGATAGTTACCGGATATCCGTTTCATCTATAGTCTCGACATTGACATGTTGCTGCAACCGAGTTTCATGTTTAGCAGCAAATCTTTTTTACAGTGACGCCTTAAATTATCCTAACGCGTAAACTGTATTTTACATAAATGGCACATAAACCTTTAATTGGTTTCGTTTTGCTTGTAGTTGCGTTTGATTCCATACGCCATTTGAAATTTTCCTGGAAAATTTTAAATTAATTTTTTGTTTTGTTTTTTATATAGAAGATGAAAAATCTTCAAAAAACACTAAGGACACTTCTCTTAGTAGTGTGGGATTCTTACCCACTAAAACAACACCTTCTTTTTTTATATATTGTTATTAAACTAGTCTAAAAAGACTAACCATTAATTTTTTTCTGTTAATATCTTATACTAAAATGACTAAGGATATCGTAGGATATCTCTAACATCTCGAGTTATGCACTAGCTCGAAGGGTTTTTTTCTTCTTCTACAACTCGCCTTACTTTATCTACAAGACGAACTACGACACATTGTATTGTATTGATACAGTTTTCCATTTCGTTATTATACATTATGTTAATATAAACACTAAAAATTTTAAATTCAATACTAAGAAATTTTGAAGTCTAAAATAAATTTTAATTTTAAAATGACTAAGGATATCGTAGGATATCTCTAACATCTCGGGTTATGCACTAGCTCGAAGGGTTTTTTTCTTTTCAGTCTTCGAGTTAAATTCTGACAGTCAAGAAGTTGAGTAGTCTCGACATTGACATGTTGCTGCAACCGAGTTTCATGTTTAGCAGCAAATCTTTTTATTTCGCTGGCTACATCTTGGATTCCAAGATCTCGATGTAAATCTTTGTTGCGTATGTACCACGGAGCATTTACACTATTTCGCAGAACTTTATTTTGGAAAACTTGAATTTTATTTATATTGCTTTGTTTGGCACAACCCCAAAGTTGGATACCATATGTCCAGACAGGTTTTAAAATCTGGTTATATATTAATATTTTATTTTGTATTGTTAGTTTTGATTTACGTCCCAAAAGCCAATGCATTTGTCTATATTTGAGATCGAGTTCAGTTCGCTTCTTCTTAACGTGTTCCTTACACCTCAATTTGGCATCCAGAGTCATTCCCAGATATTTAGCAGTATTTGCGTATGGTATCTTAGTACCATTCACTGTGACTGGTGGGGGATTTATTATATTCCTATTTGTAAAATTAACGTGAACAGATTTTGTTTGAAAAAATCACGAATTTCTACGACAATGATAAATAAAAATATTTATATAAAAAATAACTTAACATACCTTCTTCAAATCGCCTGACTTTATCAATCAAATATTGTATTATACATTGGATATTATTAATAACACTTTCTAATTCGTAAATGACCATATTGAAAAATTTAAAATAAAATACAATGAAATTTTATCTAAAAAAAAATTTAATTTGACCTGTCAATTTTGAATTTTATTTTCTCAGGCAACGCGAATTATATTCTTATAGTACAGGCAATGAATGGAATAATTACCCTGTTCTTGGAACAAATGTAGTCTAAAATAAATTTTAATTTTAAAATGACTAAGGATATCGTAGGATATCTCTAACATCTCGGGTTATGCACTAGCTCGAAGGGTTTTTTTCTTTTCAGTCTTCGAGTTAAATTCTGACAGTCAAGAAGTTGAGTAGTCTCGACATTGACATGTTGCTGCAACCGAGTTTCATGTTTAGCAGCAAATCTTTTTATTTCGCTGGCTACATCTTGGATTCCAAGATCTCGATGTAAATCTTTGTTGCGTATGTACCACGGAGCATTTACACTATTTCGCAGAACTTTATTTTGGAAAACTTGAATTTTATTTATTTTATTTGAATTTTATTTATATTGCAAAGTTGGATACCATATGTCCAGACAGGTTTTAAAATCTGGTTATATATTAATATTTTATTTTGTATTGTCAGTTTTGATTTACATCCCAAAAGCCAATGCATTTGTCTATATTTGAGATCGAGTTAAGTTCGCTTCTTCTTAACGTGTTCCTTACACCTCAATTTGGCATCCAGAGTCATTCCCAGATATTTAGCAGTATTTGCGTATGGTATCTTAGTACCATTCACTGTGACTGGTGGGGGATTTATTATATTCCTATTTGTAAAATTAACGTGAACAGATTTTGTTTCGTTAAGTTTAATTTTCCAATCTTTTGTCCAATTATATATTTTATCAGTTGCATGCTGAAGATTATCAGTAACTTTTTTTAGGTTTGTTCCTACTGTTAATAAGGCAGTGTCGTCTGCAAAAGTGGCAACAGTTGCAACATCTATTTGTGGGAGATCACTTAAGATCAGATAGAGAATAGGTCCGAGTATACTTCCTTGAGGTACACCTGCTTTAACTTCTCTCAGCCCAGAATATTCACCTTCTTGTTTTATTCTAAATAGTCTATCTGACAAGTATGATGTTAGGAGGTCAACATATTGTTTGGGTAATAGTCTTCTTAGTTTGCAAATCAGACCTTCATGCCACACTCTGTCGAATGCCTGAGATGATACGTCGAGGAAGATGGCAGAACATACCTGTCCATTTTCTATAGCCTTTTCTATTACGTCTGTTATTCGATGTACCTGGTCTATCGTGGAGTGCTTCTTTCTAAAGCCAAACTGATGGTGAGTGGCTGAGGGGTGGTTTGGTATGCAAACGATCCTCTCCTCGAAACCAAACAACTTTTTCCTTGAACATTTTTTGGTTCAAGGCAAAGGAAAAGAGTTATTCGGGGGTACCGGGCTTTTTTAAACACCCTGTATAGTCCCCTCGACATATTTTTACATCTTTTGGTTGGCAATGAATTTAAGAAGATGTGCGCGAATTAAGTTTCTACAATTGAATACTTAATAAAAAAATAATTTTATTTCTCAAACAACACGGGGCTGTCTTTATCCGGCTTGTAAGACCATGAATATTTTTAACTCCAGAACGATTTGACCATGGATTAATTGTGGACTGCTTCTGGCAAGGACCAATATATACTCTTTCTATCCTGTGCATAAACAATGAATAGTTTTTGATCCTTAGCATATATCAAGTACTGTATTTATTTCCTTTGATAATAGTGGACCATGTCTTTATTAAGACAAATAAAATATAACACCACAAACACTTAATACACTAGGTATATATTGGTGAAATATTATACAACTCAATATGTGCAAACAAGATCACTTGTTTGCATCTTCACAATAAATGAAATACACTGCTTTATTGTGAATATTATTTGCAATAATGCCAAATAATGCAAAGGAATGTTTCACTTAACTACAATGTGTGAAAACTTATATAACACTCGTTTGTTTTCATAACAAACATAAATAATAATTGTTTTCAACGCCGCCGCTCTAACATATAGGCTAGCGTTGGAAATAAAACCATAACAACATAAAAAACATAACAGACCTAAAAATATATACATTTGAAATCGCACAGACAGGGCTACAATTTTGTGAATTTCAGTCTGTGTTCAGCAAGTAAACACGTTGGTTGTTTCATTATAATTTTAATTAAAAAAAAAATACATAAACAATATACAATTTTTTTAGTGATACCTCCTTATATGCCGCATTAAATTGTCGCACGGTTGAATCGTTGGCGACACAAGTAGCATATATATCTTTCTACCTTTTTATGTTGTTTATAATGTCTTTTCATACCATCCAATCTATTGAATTTTGATGCGCAATTTGTCTCTGGGCATTGAAAAGTTCCATTACCTGGAAAATATAATATTTTTTTTTCCTTTTTATATATTTCTTTATGTCTGCACAATGAATCCCACATTCGGAATTTCGCTTTGCAGTTTCTATAACTGCAACAGAATATTTGATCTGGAAAATATAATAAAATATGTTAAGAATGTTTCATATTCAATGAGCCTGGGTTGTGCGTTGATGAGTCAGTCAGTGATTAAGTGCAAAAGTTTTATTTTTGAAACAAAATAAAATATTCCCGAGTAAAAAAAAACTGAACTTTGTAGTTCAAATAAATGATTGTTAAAGAATATAATGATGTGTTTACATTCAATACACTCAGGTAATTTTAAAAATGAATATAAAATTGAACTAAAGGATAACGCGACACTAGCTGCAATTCCACCATATCGTATACCTATAAAATTAACTTTATTGTTTAATTGTTCTGCATATCTTTACATGTCTACAGATCTATGCGGTCTGGGACGTCTTAACAATTATAGACAAAACTGTCTAAACATAAATTATACATTTCTTATCTAAATTAATAATTATACAACATATAAATTTATTCTAATTAATTATACTTCATCATCTTTTATGTGATGCAAAGTACAAATGGTGCAACAATTTAAAATTTTTATATGTTCCATAATCACTAAGTTTAAGCGGTGAGATCGGCCATAACAAACCTGATGGGGTTTTCTCTTTTGAATTGAAATTACTGGTAGTAATTGTTGATGGACCTGCCTCATTAGTTTTCATTGCAACGCAACTTGAAGACTGAAATTTTTAAATTTTTAATTTTCTTAACAAAAGTCGTTTATTTACATATCTATTTTAAGATAAACTACTAATTGATATATCATTGTATATAAAAATTGACTCATTTGATGAAAAATTACTTCTTACACCTTCCCCAACAAATTCCATCAATAATATAAAGGGCTCTAATTAATTTTTTTCAAGCCTGATGGGTTTTTCTCTTTATAGTAGAAAAGACCGGTAGTAATAGTTGATGGGCCTGCCTCATCAATGTCCATTTCAACGTAACGAGCGGATACTAATTAATTTGTGTACTGCTAAATTAAAGTATCAAAGTATGTAACTGTAATATATATAGGTACTTTGATTTGTTTTAAAATTCTCTTTGAATTTGTTCATTTCTTGTAATATATAACTTTCAATTTTTTGTTTGTTTTCTTCTGATATATCGTTTAATACTTCTGTTAATTTTAATTTACCCTCCTCGTCCATTTTATATTTCGTATATTTAAGAATATAATGTATAATTTTATGTTAAATACACAAAAAAACCCGGTTTAAAATTTGTACGTTTTGACTGACGTGATTGAAAAATAAAATTGCGTTTTTCACAAATTGCTATTTTTGGGTTTTCTAATTTTTCACAAGATTTTTAAATATAAAGGTATTTTAATTTTTTATCTATCTTAAAGTTCGACTCAAGACGAAAAAAATGAATCCCTGAAATGTTCAAAAATTCCAAAATTTCTACGATCAATTTTTCGATTGAAAAATTTCATTTTTTTCGAAAAACGTTAATATTTCAGGAAATATTTAACTTTGAAAATCCGGACGAATCGGTAAAATTAAAGGACCTCAAAACATGCAGAGGTGCATTTTTCTCCTCTTTTTGTAATCATCTTTAGCAACGATTCCCACTATCGCTATCCTGTAGAGAATTTTTTTTCTCCTCAAAGGCTTTGGCACTGGGCTACATTCATCTTTAATAATTTCGTTTAATATGCACAATTTAATAATCAAGCCTGTAAAATTGTTACAAAATATATTTAGTCATACATTTTGACTCAAGAGAATTAAGCAGGTTCAATAAAATAATTACTCTTATGTAACAAAATTGTAAGTATACACTCAAAGCAACTGATATTAAAATACAAGGTGAATAATTTATAAACAGCAGAAATGTAAAATACACAATTGAAACAATTTAACAATAGAGAAATAATTGAAACAACAACCAGGATAAATTTAACGTACCTACTATATTCATATAATCATTACAAAAACGAAACAGTAATAAAAATACGTAAAAGACTAGAATAGGTATTGTAACTATACAATATACCAGGGTAGGCGAACCTTTATGCATCAACGTGCCATTTTTTTTAAAGAATGTTTAATGGGGTCATTGACGTGCCATCCAATAATTTTGACTTTCTGATTATTAGGAAAATAATAATAATAAATACTATCAAAACTCTTTATTAAATAAAGTAAACAAAAAAGGTACATTTTGGAATGTTTTTATTACACGCGTAAATTAAATTACTGTAAAATTAGTGTGACTTCTGTTGCTGCAGGTTAGATGACAAATAATTTATGTAAGATGTTACTTTTAGCAAAATGCATGCTGAACTGGATTCATCTGTCAAACGGTTTCTAACCGAGTTTTTAATGCTATTCATCTCTGAAAATAATGACTCGCAGGCATAGGTAGATGAAAACATTGTTAAAATAGCATGAGCCAGCTTCTTCAAACAGTTAAATGTGTCTGGTAACGCATTCCATGTTTCCAGAATTTTATTATTAGCATTTTTACTTAAATTACTTGTCAATCTTTCAGTTTCAATTAATTCCAACTCTTTCCTTGTTTCAATAAATTTTTGAATCCATACTGAACTAGATTGGAAATCAATCAGCTGCATTTCAAATTCTTAAATTTCCAACCAATCGAATTGAGAGAAATTCAGTTTATGAAATGACGTCACATCTGGGTACATAATAAACTTGAGTATTTCCGACAATTCTTTTACACATGTTTTATGATCGGCGACGTGCCAATATATTGTGTCGCGTGCCATCAATGGCACGCGTGCCATTGGTTCGTCTACCCTGCAATATACTATTCAATATGTACTATGTATCGTATTTAGTTTTCGACTAAAATTGAAGAAAAATTATCCATTCAATACGTTCAAATAAAATGAAAAAACTGCTGGTTTTAATTTACTAGAAGATATAATTATATTTTGTATAGGATGTAATTAGTCGACTAAATGAAGGTTTTTGCTTCGGAGCCCTCAAAACATTCAAAACTTAATTAATTCAATAAATGTTCAAATTAGATGTAAGTAAAATTTTTTACTTCCATGTTCGAAGAAATGGAAGTATTGTAAATACCGTTAAAAAGTCGTATCCGAAATAAGACCAGATTCTGATTGCACTAACTTCAAAACGTAAAGAAAAGTTTGTAGTGATCGCGTGTATCAAAGCTGACTATTTTATAAGAGAGAATAGTCAGCTGGGTTAGAAAATATTATTAATGAGAAACAACAGACAGTGATATTTTTCTGACAGATTACTTTTAATTTATTGTATCATATTTGTCTTTATCAAAAACACACTGTATTATAATATATATTAATTAAATATATAAATAGTGCAAAACACTAAAAGTTGATTTCCGCATGGTGGTTGTGCGTGTGTCCGTGTGTCTGTATGTGTGTCTGGATGTAGAATTTCCTTGCATTCACGATAACTACTGTAAATATGCACTGATTTGAATTCTTTTTGGGGAAAATGTTTGTCTAATTGAGTACTCCAGACCTATTGATTTCGGTGCTAATCGAAATTTTGTACCTATTATCGTCTGAAAAGTGAGTATTATCTCACCGATTTTGTAGTTCAATCCAATAAAAAGAGTATTTATTTCATAAATGTACCGAAATAGTCACTAAAGGGGTGAAAACCACCCTCAAAATTTTAATTTTAAATAATAATAAATTCATGTTGCCATGGAAACAAGCACAGATAAAATTCAAGTGTCAAATAATTATTATTCTACAAAAATGTGTATCTTAAAAATTATTGTAAAAGATATTATAGAACATAGAAGTCATGTATGGTTCTCCAAACCGTTTTAATTATTTGATAAGAAAATAAGCCTACTTTGTTTTAAATTTGAGTTGTAAATGTTTGTTTTGTTGATCAGAAAATCAATGCATTCATGGAATTAAAAATGTAAATATTTTGACTAAAAAAAAAACTAACACAGATTTGAAAAAAAAGAACCTTGTTTAGAATAAAAGAACCTTTTAAATAAGGTGTCACTTGCCCTTATCATGCTATTTAAAATTTTAAGGGTTGTGTGCTCATAGCGCTGAGGGTTGAAAAGATTCTTGCAAAAATTTTATAGCAAAAGATGTCCCCCTTGAAGACATGTTCGAGCGTTTTATTCAAAATTATATTTTAAATGACCAAAAGCGCGGCTGTTTCATTTTAGTTGGGCCAACCTGTATGTTCATTGTAAGAACAAGCTAAATGATAAGATTTATTTAGTTACAAAGTAGGCCAAGCTGTCAGGACAAAAAACAATAGACAGCGGCAGTAAGCTGAATGAAGAAAATCTAAATACTTGAATAATAATCATTTGTAAAAATACAAACTAAATTAAATAAATAAACATAATATGTTAATCATATATTAAGCCACGTTTCATATTGAGTCATATCTTTATTTTTCTCATGTATTTCACATTCTGTATGTTTGGGCTACACCTGCGTCTAACGTGATGTGTAACATGACACTTAACGCCTAGTTTGCTACTAAACGCAGGTTTTACTTATTTTGAATTTTGAAATACTTTTAACTGTTTGAATATTGTGTGAAGCAATTAAAATTTGATTTATTTGATTGTTACAATTTATTACTCATGTGACTCATATGTATTGTACACGTGATGACACGGACGTGTTTTATATTTGGATAATACCATATAATTAATATAAACTGTTTAATATACGATAATACATTAAAGTAAGGGTTATTTTAGTGTGTAATTCTTTAATTCTAATATGTAGTTCTAAGAGTTATTTTGTGTAGTGTTAAAATACTCAATTAACAACAAGTGGATTCTGTTATCGGTTTCGTAATGTTCATTGTTTCGTTGCGGATTTTATTCTTTCAATTATAATGTATTTTTTGACATAATTGTGTAGTTCAAATAAATTTTATTAAAACAATCTCTGTATTAATGAAGAAATATATAGGAATCCTTTATTCGATAAACAGTGATTCGTATTTGGAGTAATTAAACATCAGAAACTGTACTACTGTAGGTAAGATTTTTATGAAAAGAGCTTAATGATGTATGGCAGGTATCTCATTTAACCGAGAAATAGTTTAAATTTGGAGGAGTTATTCCTTAATAAAACTTAAGTACTTACACAAAATTTCAGAAGGTTCTACTACATAGTTTGAGAGTAATTATTTTTTTTAAATTAACGAAATTAACATGGGCTCTTATGGCAGAATGGTGTATTGGCGGTTAAATTGTAATAATATACATGGTTCAAACACCGAAAAATATCTGAAATTTTCACAACACGTCACTTACATATTTAGTAACACGTTTCATAAAAAATTATACTCTTACAGAACTTAAATTGCGAGAAAAAAATAACTACTGCTGAAAAATATAAAAAATGGCGTTCTTAAATGTAATGATTTGTTTTATTACATAGTTTTTCATTTATAAAAGCATATAAAATACTAATATTATTGTTTTCATTTAATTTGAATATTCTACGTATGTTCTAAACAATGTTATTTAATAATATTTGAATTTCTGTCATTTATAATAATAAAATGATTCTTTTGTTTTTAAATGTGGCAGATAAATTCAGAATAAATTTTTTTCATGTAATCAACACAAATATTAATTTTTTGACTAAAATTGTAAAATTTTAAGGGTGTTGCACATTTTTGCCGATCCGGGTTATCTTTTATGAAATTCTACGCCCCAAAATCTATAATAATCAACCTTAATTACAAAATATACTTGTGAGATTGTATTGGATTTAATGTCTACGAACACGGCTGTTAAGAAACCGTTTTAGTTGAATGTGTGGAGAATATCTGATTGCAAGATTGCCATGTTAGAATTTGTGCTTAGATTTTTCCGAAATCCATACTGAGTTTTTGGAAGAAGGCTATAATGTTCGAGCCACCACTCTAATCTTTGTTTTGTGAGCTGTTCAAAAGTTATACAAGAGGATAATGCTATTGGTCTATAATGAGCTGACTTCTCAAGGATTTTTAGTTGAGCGAGCTCAACGTTTCGTGCGGCTATTAGTGCCCAACCAGTAGTGTCTCGTCCGGCATTTTGGGTTTCTCGGCCATTTTATTGTTTTTGTTTGTCTTTTACAAAAACTTGGGTTGGAATATGAGGTATTTTTACATTGCTTTCATTTAATTTATGAATTAATTTTTCTTTATTTTGTTGAATTTTTTCATTAATGTTTTTATTTAATAATTTAATTTTTTCTCTATGATTAGAAATATAATTATTTATTAATGGTTTATCTACCTCTATATTGAAAGGGGATTTTGTGTCTAGATGACATGTTATTATTTCTGACGGTTTTAAATTCGTTACAGAATTGATTGAATTGTTATATGCTAATAATGCATATGTTACGGTCAATGTAAATAATTTGGCATTATTTATAATGCCCGGGCAGTTTAAAAAATGCCCAAATGGATGTGACAAAATGATAAATTATATAGAAAATATTACATTGCCCGGGCATTATAAATAATGCTGGAAGTCGAGTGGGCAATTTGAGAATATTTTTATTCAAATTTCTTTACATACAAAAATAAGAGGATATTATATTAAAACATTTTTTTTTAAATAACTAACTTGGCCCCCAGTCTTGGATGACATTCTTGCACATTCTCTTAGTGAAATCTCTGACTGGAATTTCTTCGGCATAAATAAACTTTTCATTACATATTGTAAATTGGTTCCTAGCATAAAGTTGATTTAGGATTCCATGTTTCGTGCCTAATTTATAAAGATTGGCATCTCTTATTTCAAGAACAAATGCCAAAATATTTCTTCCATCAGTGCGACCTCTGTCAACATCTGGGACTCGAACTCTAACTGTGTCACTCTTTTTAGCGGCAGGGTATTTTGAATTAGAGGTTTGAAGCATTTTAGATTGGTTGCTGAAATCTCTCTAATTTTTAAAATGTTGGCTTTTCTTTTTTTCACATTGGGATCTTCTGAGGCATCTTCATAACCTTCATACGAGCGTTTTTCATGACCGGGGACTTGAATTTCAGACGACTCGGAGACATTTATTTCTCTTTCGTTATAATGGAAATCAGAGCTTGGTTTATATAACGAAGTTGAAGATTGAACATAACTATCAATAGAAGAAAGTTCCTCCTTGTTATGTTGACTTACGTTAAAGAATTTGACTCTGGTTTATTTTGCAGTGCACCTTCTTCTACATACAGTAAATTGTTTTGATTTTTTACCATACACGATTACCAAATGGTTGTCAATTAATTAAAGTGACCAGAGAAATAATAGCAGTATTTATAATGACCGGGCAATGTAATAAATTATCATAGATTGTCGTAGACAAATACAAAATTATTAAACTGCCCGATTTTATTGGACATTATTTATAATGACCAAGCATTATGAAAAATGCCCTGAATAATCAAATTGACCGTAACACATATATGGCGTTCTTAAATGTAATGATTTGTTTTATTACATAGTTTTTCATATATTAAAGCATATAAACTACTAATATTATTGTCATTTAATTTGAATATTCTACGTATGTTCTAAACAATGTTATTAAATATTATTTGAATTTCTGTCATTTATAGTAATAAAATGATTCTTTTGTATTTAAATCTGACAGATAAATTCAGAACAAAATTTTTTCATGTAATCAACACAAATATTAATTTTTTGACTAAAATTGTAAAATAACAGTTAAAAAATGGGAAATCAGGTTTTAAAGATAATTACTAATATTGACTTGATAATTAGGGATTGCAATCCCGGGATCCCGTCTAATAATTTGATCTCGAAATCCCGGGATTAGAGTATATTCGTTGAATTTTAATAAATAATAAAAAGATTTATAAACAATTTAAAAAAGTTAATTTTCAACGTTTTTTAACGGTTTTTTTGCAATAACTTTTGAATCAATTATCGGGATATAATCAGAAATATCACGTAAAATTTGTTTCAATTTAAATACTTTCTTCCTCGTTTATTGTTGGGCTTTAAGAATTTTATGTTTATTACACCAAAAAAAAAAAAAATAATAAATAGCCGGTTTAAAATTTTTACAATGTTTTGACGTTGTGTAACAAATAAATAAATACATGTGTTGTCCAGACAACTATGATTTCTACCTTCGAATTGTATAATTCGCTATAAATGGACTTTATTACTAAGTGATATTAGTCATTTAACTGACCATGAGAAAGATATCAGCAAAATTGTCAAATTAACAGTCAATGAATCAATTGCACTCTAAAAATAGCCAATACATGCGGTCCTCACGTCAGGATTTATTGCAATCCCCTTTCCCCTTGTAGAGACCATGAGCCAATACAATTTTTTATATTTATAAATAAAGGGTTCATAATAAATCAACAATACTTATTTCAATTTTTATTTATTTGAATAATAAAAATTTATCTTAACATAAAGTAAACACGTTGGTTTTTTCAATATAATTTTAATATAAATACATGACCAATTTAGTGATAAATGTTTGGACATTCCTGTTAGAATTAATATAATCATGTACTCAGGCCCGGATTTACCATGCAGGCAGTGTAGGCACGTGCCTAAAGCGGCAAAAATTAAAGGGCGGCAAATTTTGGCGGAAACTTAAGATAAAAAGGTCTTCATACTTTCTTTTTAATAATTGATAAATTTTTTACATGAAAACCTAATAAAAGGTCATCGATATCAAAAACCTTAACTTTTTTATTTATATTCAATCAAAAATGTTTGAAAAACTTCTCGTACCACACGGAGGGGGCGGCAATCTTCGCAACTGCCTAGGGGCGGCAAATTTCTAAATCCGGGCCTGCATGTACTATCGCATAAAAAAGCAACAACACACCTCTAGATTCAATTATTAATTATTTTTTTTTTCTAAAATCCTAACCTAACTTATACAGTTAATTGAAATCGTGTTTTAAATAGATCAATAAATACAACACTAAACAAACCTGATGGATTTATTGATGGGGCTTGATCACTGCCGGTATACTGAGTTATACTTGCTTGTTCCTGTTAGATTTAATATCGCATAAAAAAGCAACAACACACCTCTAGATTCAATTATTAATTATTATTTTTCGATAGGAAGTTATACTTCGCCGGAAATCGCAAAAAAAAAAAACATTTTCAACCCTTAAAAACCACCCCCCTTCGAAACCGCTTCATGTGCAGGAGTGCATTTGTTTCCCTCTTTTTGTAATCATTTTTAGCAACGATTCCCACTATCGCTATCCTGAAGAGAATTTTTTCTCTCCTAAAAGGCTTTGGCACTGGGCTAAGTTGACGACTCTGATTCTGACCCATGATTTTTACGATGCATACGTTTCTTGTGCGCGGATAAGTGGTCACTACGATAAAAGCTTTTCGAACACAGGTTACATAGGAATCTTTTTCTTAAGATATGTGTGTGGTGGTGTCGTTCAAAAGAGTCTTTTCTTCTAAATTGCGTTGTACAATTTCTTAAATTACATCGGTAAGGTTTTTTACCTGGAAAACATAAAAAAAAATATGTTTAAGAATGTTTCATTTTTAGCAACGATTCCCCTATCGCTATCCTGTAGATTTAATTTTCAGCTATTCAAAAAATTTCAGGTTTTTATGACTAATTAATTTTATGACTTATTAATTAATGGTGTCTTTTTGTGGTTTTTTAAATAATCCTTTCTTGAAAATTTTTTGTGACACTGGTCACAGTTAATTTTTTTTCCTTTTTATGTGTTTCTTTATGTCTGCATAATGAATCCCACCTTCGGAATTTCGCTTTACAGTTTCTATAGTTGCAACAGAATATTTCATCTGGAAAATATAATAAAATATGTTAAGAATGTTTAAATTGTCGGCACGCACATTGGTTTGAAATCACGAAAAGCTGGCCAAAAGTCGTTTTTTTTATTTTATATATAGAGACTTTTAACTATTGGAATAGCTGAAATGATACATCTAGTATATGTATTACCTGTGATAGACAAGGTCACGTGTCCCTACCTACCTGTAATATTATGTTCTTTTGCAACTAGCGAGCGCATAATAACTGATCTCGTGAACACGTGTAAAATAAGTTTTTTCAAACGCGGATAAAAAGTTTATTAGTGAACGTTTTCCAAATGTTTAAAATGGATTCTTTTCCTGAAGGTGAGTACAATATTAATCTGTTGATCAAAATTAATTTATACATCATGTCAATGAGTCAATTAATGATCTTTTCAACGTAATTTTGGTGATTGATTTTTAAAAACTCGAGATAAAAAAAGCAATAAGTCAAAACTCTTGATACATCCTGTCTTGAAACCAACTTTATACTCTTTATTAAACATTTCTCTAAAACATATCAAGGAATTGGCTGCCGAATGGTGCCTATTAGGTTTTTAGGTAAGATTTAGTACAATGATGTCTGAGAATGTAGAAATACCGTATATACAGATAGTAGCATTATATTAGATCAAGTTTTATAAAATTACTTCAATTATACTTTTGTACATTATAAAATGTACTGTGAAGACAGTGGCGTAGTAACGGAGGGGGACAACCCCCCCCCCCCAAATATTCAGTGTTCTTAAAAAACGTATGTTTTGAGGAAACATCAGTTCAAAATACCTTCCAAAATTTAACACATGTATATACCCCCCCCCCATCGAAAAGTATTGATTTTTTTTTTCACTTTTACAGATAATCTAAAGAATGATGCTGCAATTAATCTTACGGAAGGAAACTTTCGTACTCGTGAAACCACATTTAAATGATAATATAGTTGTAATAGTTGTTAATTACTTTAGCCCTACTTTCCTATACCCCAACTAGAATTTTCAATCAAAAATTATGTACACATGTAATTTTTCAATCTATTGTAATAAAAAAATTACTGTAGTATATATATGTAACTTCTTATATTAATAAATGTTTACCTATAAAAAATTCATTGTAATCAAAATTTTACTGTATATATGTAACTTGTTATTTCGCTAATTTTAAGTGTTCACCTATGTAAAACTTTGTAATATGCATGCTATAACTCTAAAAATATGAATTTATAATTGTAATTAGCGCACTCGAAAGCTCCCATATACCGAGTTTCGTGAGAATAGACACGGTTTTCCAGTAATTCGTCCGCCATTTTGGATCCGCCATTTTGTTTTCAAAAATTTTACTACATATTTGTAAACAGTGCATTCGAAAGCCCCCATATACCGAGTTTCATGAGAATAGACATCATTTTGCACTAAGTTATCCGTCATTTTGAATCCGCCATTTTGTTTTTCAAAAATTTGATTTTATATTCGTTATCAGCGTATTCGAAAGCCCCCATATACCGAGTTTCGTGAAAATAGACACAGTTTTGCAGTAAGTCGTCCGCCATTTTGAATCCGTCATTTTGTTTTCCTAAAATTTGACTTCATATTCGTAATCAGCGACCTCGAAAACCCCCATATACCAAGTTTTACTGCAATCAAACAATATCTTCATATTATGGCCAGCTTTTCGTGATTTCAAACCAATGTGGCACGGTTAAATGGTTGCCGACACAAGTAGCATATATATCTTTCTACCTTTTTATGTTTGTAATGTCTTTTCATACCATCCAATCTTTTGAATTTTGATGCGCAATTTGTCTCTGGGCATTGAAAAGTTTCATTACCTGGAAAATATAAATAAGTATGTTTAAGAATGTTTCATATCCAATGAGTCTGGGCTGTGCGTTGATGAGTCAGTCAGTGAATAAGTGCAAAAGTTTTATTTTTGAAAGAAAATAAAATATTCCCGAGTAAAAAATTGAATAATAAAAATTTATCATAACATAATAATAATTCTAGATTGCTTCCATGCAGTGGGAATGTATCCCGTTGCTAGGCTTGCTCTTAGAAGTCTACAAAGTTTTGGCATTATGATGGATTTCCCTTGCTGTAATAGCACGGGTATAATTCCATCAGGACCAGGCGCTTTGTATGGTTTGAATGAATCTATAGCCCTCTCGGTTGTATTATGGGTTATTATTTTGTTTGCAGTTTGCCAGTCTCTTTTTGTTGCCCTGATAATGGGATTTACAAAATCAAGCTGGTTTTCATCTGCAGGTAATGCTACATTTGAGTTTGGCAGGTGTACTTGAAGTAGTAACTCTAAGGTTTCCTTGCCCGTTTCTGTGTATTTGCCATTTGGTTTCAATATTGTCCCAATTGGTTCCACAGGATCCTTGGCCAGAAAGTTTAAAGATTGTACGTTTTGACTGACAAAACAAATAAATAAATACATGTGTTGTCCAGGCAACTACACTGAAAAAAAATTTGTGGTGAACAAATAAATATTAACTGGCTCAAATAAATAAATTATTTGAGCAGTAGCCAATAATTCCGTATTAGAGTCAAATAAATATTTATTTGATCGAAATATTTTGCTTTAATAGAATCAAGTTCAAAATTATTTATTAGAATTACGAATTATTCAAAGCAACAAATCGATGCGATGCGTCAAATAAATAAAAGTCTTGAACCAAGTCTTCCATTATTTCATTTGAAAAGTTATTTTTTTTCGTTCAACTCAATATTTGTTCGAATTTATCAAATGAGGGGGGAGGGAGGGGTAAACGGTGCGTCTCGAGTAGACCTCGTATACTTAAGTTATCTTTTCTAAAGGTATGGTTTGACACCCCCAACAGCGGATTTTAAACCATGAAGAGGATGTCCAAAATTGTACGAGTAAAGTTGGTATTGAAATGACTGAAGCTTCATAGAAAGCAGGAGTCACTTCCGTCCTCTTTGTAAATACAAAAAATTTAGTGGTATTTCCGAAAGTGCCGCATCAAATTATCCATACGGGTGAATGGCTGTTTACATAATTGGCACATGTACCTATATAAAGTTTCATTTTGTATGTAATTTCTTTTTATTCCATATACCATTACAAATTTTCCTGGAAAATTTTAAATTATTGATGCTGAGTGAAGCTGAACATCTTACTGATGGAATTGCGAAAACAGCAAGGTTGCTCTCTATGTTGTAAACAAAAATACACATGCTTACGATTTATCTCCTGCAAGTAATCGCCGCTACGCTCTTATGTGACAGATTGTACAGTCGATGATATCTGTTTCTTGGCTCAGAATTAAATTATTATAAAAATTAATTATCAGTGGAAAATGGTCCGATCCCATTGAATCTATGCCCACTTCACATGTGAAATTCGTAGCAAAAAGGCAAACGTTTATTATTTATACGCGACACGAGCGGATACTAATTAATTTTTGTACTGCTAAATTAAAGTATCAAAGTATGTAACTGTAATACATAAATAAAACAACTAATTGTCTAAACGTCAAAGATTTAATAAGCAAGGAAACGTAGCGAGCTTTCGATTCACAGAATCATCGTCATGTAATACATATAGGTACCTTGATTTGTTTTTTTTTTGAATTTGTTAATTTTTTCTACTATAAATTTTTTAATTTTTTCTATGTTTTCTTTTGATATGTCGTCTACTACTTCTCTTAATTTTAATTTACTCTCCTCATCCATTTTAAAATTTTGTATATTTAAGAACATAATTTATAAAAACACACAAAAAAACCGGTTTAAAATTTGTACGTTTTGACTGACAAAACAAATAAATAAATACATTTGTTGTCCAGGCAACTATGATTTCTACCTTCGATTTGTATCATTCGCTATAAATGGACTTTATTACGTGTTTATTACTAATTGTTCGGATTCACGGCTACATATTATTGTATTAATAAAATTTTCATATGAAATCAATGTGTATTATACTGTACATTGATAATAATTATTTAATTTAAACATTACTATTATATCATTATAATTTAAAATAAGAAGCCAGTGATTAATCTTTATTTAATTCACACAGAACATTAAAATGATAATGCTGTATGAATTCTTCAACAGAATCATTTCTTGATAAGAGTCAGCTTTGAATAAATAATAAAAATGATAGTATTTTTGAAGAAATAGTATTACATATTGAAATTTTGATATTTATGTAGGATATTTGAATAAGTCCATTGTTATCATGCCCTTGAAGACTGATATAAAATCACAAAATGATATAAAATGTGTATGAAATACATGAAATGTATACTCCCTCCACTTTTTCTCCGCGTACTATTACAACTCGCTTCTATCTGCAGTATTACGCAGACGGATTTGGTACCTTAATTTTTTCGTGATTCCTCTAAAAGTACTGTTTAACAACATTTTTTATGTATATAATGAGATAATAAGGGACAAAAGCAATACTATTTGATATTTATTATCTGTTGATAATTCGTTTTAATCTAAAAATTAGTTAAAATGTTGAAAGATTTTTGGCGTATGCGGCATGCGGGGCAAGAGACATGGTAGCCCCCATATACCGAGTTTCGTGAAAATTTTGAATCCGTCATTTTGTTTTCCTAAAATTTGACTTCATATTCGTAATCAGCGACCTCGAAAACTCCCATATACCGAGTTTCGTTGCAATCAAAAAATATCTTCATATTATGGCCAGCTTTTCGTGATTTCGAACCAATATCCAACACGGTATGGATGACAGTGTTGGTTTTTACTTGCAGTTGCTCTCAAAGCATTCGTGCTAATAGACGCACTCTTTTTCAAATTATCCATTCAATACGTTCAAATAAAATGAAAAAATTTTCTAATGTGCCGTATCAAATTATCCATTCGGGTGAAGGGATGCCGACATAATTGGCACATTAATCGATATGATGTTTTGTTTTGTATTCGCAGCGTGCGCGATGACAACGCCAACTAACTGGTGGAATTTAGTAGCAACATGGGTGGACTTTGGCGTACTAACAAACAAATAATTTCAATAAAATATCGTAATATATACATTTTAGACGATTATTTATGACTATTGGCTATGTGCACAAAGTCTATTAGCGCCGCTAGCGGGTAATAGAGAAGGATTGGATGGATTCAACTCTATTTTTATCATTGTTTAATATGTTTAATAACGTGAAATTTTTTATTAAACAAATATCATTTAATTTAGCTGTTTGCATATAATATAAATAGTATAGCATAAAAGGTACGTGAAAATTATTTATTTTGGGTATCTTTTTCTCTTTAATTATGACGTATAATAGAGAAATAATTAATTCGTTTACATTGACAGCATAACCTAAAATTTTGGCGCCGATAATTTTACAATATTGCTCACCACGAACACTCGCATCGATATTATTTCTAACTCCACCCCCTTGCACATAGTCTATAGTGGGATTAACCATGTTGACCTTTCTATTTTCAGTTAAAAATGAGCCTATTAAAAATGACAGTTAGTCCACCCAAAGTGTTATTTTTTGCCACGTTGTGCGCTGTGATCGATTTCGTTTCCCCCACTACCTACTTTGCACTCAGCGAATATAATTTGTTTTTATTCCGTGAACTACTATAAATTTTCCTGGAATTACTATTTATAATTTAATGGTGTTTTTTAAAGTGACGCCTTAAATTGTCCAAACGCGTAAACTGTATTTTACATAAATGGCACATTAATCTATAGTTTGTTTCATTCTGTTTATAGTTTCTTTTTATGCCATATGGCATTTGAAATTTTCCTGGAAAATTTTAATTTTTTTTTTTTTTATTATATTCTTATAATAAAAACTATTTCGCAGAACTTTATTTTGGAAAACTTGAATTTTATTTATATTGCTTTGTTTGGCACAACCCCAAAGTTGGATACCATATGTCCAGACAGGTTTTAAAATCTGGTTATATATTAATATTTTATTTTGTATTGTTAGTTTTGATTTACGTCCCAAAAGCCAATGCATTTGTCTATATTTGAGATCGAGTTCAGTTCGCTTCTTCTTAACGTGTTCCTTACACCTCAATTTGGCATCCAGAGTCATTCCCAGATATTTAGCAGTATTTGCGTATGGTATCTTAGTACCATTCACTGTGACTGGTGGGGGATTTATTATATTCCTATTTGTAAAATTAACGTGAACAGATTTTGTTTGAAAAAATCACGAATTTCTACGACAATGATAAATAAAAATATTTATATAAAAAATAACTTAACATACCTTCTTCAAATCGCCTGACTTTATCAATCAAATATTGTATTATACATTGGATATTATTAATAACACTTTCTAATTCGTAAATGACCATATTGAAAAATTTAAAATAAAATACAATGAAATTTTATCTAAAAAAAAATTTAATTTGACCTGTCAATTTTGAATTTTATTTTCTCAGGCAACGCGAATTATATTCTTATAGTACAGGCAATGAATGGAATAATTGCCCTGTTCTTGGAACAAATGTAGTCTAAAATAAATTTTAATGACTAAGGATATCGTAGGATATCTCTAACATCTCGGGTTATGCACTAGCTCGAAGGGTTTTTTTCTTTTCAGTCTTCGAGTTAAATTCTGACAGTCAAGAAGTTGAGTAGTCTCGACATTGACATGTTGCTGCAACCGAGTTTCATGTTTAGCAGCAAATCTTTTTATTTCGCTGGCTACATCTTGGATTCCAAGATCTCGATGTAAATCTTTGTTGCGTATGTACCACGGAGCATTTACACTATTTCGCAGAACTTTATTTTGGAAAACTTGAATTTTATTTATTTTATTTGAATTTTATTTATATTGCAAAGTTGGATACCATATGTCCAGACAGGTTTTAAAATCTGGTTATATATTAATATTTTATTTTGTATTGTCAGTTTTGATTTACATCCCAAAAGCCAATGCATTTGTCTATATTTGAGATCGAGTTAAGTTCGCTTCTTCTTAACGTGTTCCTTACACCTCAATTTGGCATCCAGAGTCATTCCCAGGTATTTAGCAGTATTTGCGTATGGTATCTTAGTACCATTCACTGTGACTGGTGGGGGATTTATTATATTCCTATTTGTAAAATTAACGTGAACAGATTTTGTTTCGTTAAGTTTAATTTTCCAATCTTTTGTCCAATTATATATTTTATCAGTTGCATGCTGAAGATTATCAGTAACTTTTTTTAGGTTTGTTCCTACTGTTAATAAGGCAGTGTCGTCTGCAAAAGTGGCAACAGTTGCAACATCTATTTGTGGGAGATCACTTAAGATCAGATAGAGAATAGGTCCGAGTATACTTCCTTGAGGTACACCTGCTTTAACTTCTCTCAGCCCAGAATATTCACCTTCTTGTTTTATTCTAAATAGTCTATCTGACAAGTATGATGTTAGGAGGTCAACATATTGTTTGGGTAATAGTCTTCTTAGTTTGCAAATCAGACCTTCATGCCACACTCTGTCGAATGCCTGAGATGATACGTCGAGGAAGATGGCAGAACATACCTGTCCATTTTCTATAGCCTTTTCTATTACGTCTGTTATTCGATGTACCTGGTCTATCGTGGAGTGCTTCTTTCTAAAGCCAAACTGATGGTGAGTGGCTGAGGGGTGGTTTGGTATGCAAACGATCCTCTCCTCGAAACCAAACAACTTTTTCCTTGAACATTTTTTGGTTCAAGGCAAAGGAAAAGAGTTATTCCGGGGTACCGGGCTTTTTTAAACACCCTGTATAGTCCCCTCGACATATTTTTACATCTTTTGGTTGGCAATGAATTTAAGATGTGCGCGAATTAAGTTTCTACAATTGAATACTTAATAAAAAAATAATTTTATTTCTCAAACAACACGGGGCTGTCTTTATCCGGCTTGTAAGACCATGAATATTTTTAACTCCAGAACGATTTGACCATGGATTAATTGTGGACTGCTTCTGGCAAGGACCAATATATACTCTTTCTATCCTGTGCATAAACAATGAATAGTTTTTGATCCTTAGCATATATCAAGTACTGTATTTATTTCCTTTGATAATAGTGGACCATGTCTTTATTAAGACAAATAAAATATAACACCACAAACACTTAATACACTAGGTATATATTGGTGAAATATTATACAACTCAATATGTGCAAACAAGATCACTTGTTTGCATCTTCACAATAAATGAAATACACTGCTTTATTGTGAATATTATTTGCAATAATGCCAAATAATGCAAAGGAATGTTTCACTTAACTACAATGTGTGAAAACTTATATAACACTCGTTTGTTTTCATAACAAACATAAATAATAATTGTTTTCAACGCCGCCGCTCTAACATATAGGCTAGCGTTGGAAATAAAACCATAACAACATAAAAAACATAACAGACCTAAAAATATATACATTTGAAATCGCACAGACAGGGCTACAATTTTGTGAATTTCAGTCTGTGTTCAGCAAGTAAACACGTTGGTTGTTTCATTATAATTTTAATTAAAAAAAAAATACATAAACAATATACAATTTTTTTAGTGATACCTCCTTATATGCCGCATTAAATTGTCGCACGGTTGAATCGTTGGCGACACAAGTAGCATATATATCTTTCTACCTTTTTATGTTGTTTGTAATGTCTTTTCATACCATCCAATCTATTGAATTTTGATGCGCAATTTGTCTCTGGGCATTGAAAAGTTCCATTACCTGGAAAATATAATATTTTTTTTTCCTTTTTATATATTTCTTTATGTCTGCACAATGAATCCCACATTCGGAATTTCGCTTTGCAGTTTCTATAACTGCAACAGAATATTTGATCTGGAAAATATAATAAAATATGTTAAGAATGTTTCATATTCAATGAGCCTGGGTTGTGCGTTGATGAGTCAGTCAGTGATTAAGTGCAAAAGTTTTATTTTTGAAACAAAATAAAATATTCCCGAGTAAAAAAAAACTGAACTTTGTAGTTCA